>JANHFP010005507.1:30231-45270 GCA_032468135.1 Calamaria suluensis | reverse complement strand
AGCTATGCCAAATTTCATGTTTCTAGCTATAACAGTTTTCGAGTTCTGGTGATAATGAGTCAGTGAGTGAGTGGTATATATATATAGATTTTTGGTCCTTATCTTTTATATGAGTCTCTTGTAAACAAATAATTTTGTTGTTAATTTGCTTTTAGTAATGAAATATCTTCCTTCTCTTCTGTGGGGAATTCAAACCATTTACATTCCATGTCAGCAATTTAAGAGGCATTGTCTTCAAGCATTTCGAGCATCAACCAATAATCCCTCTGTGTATCTTTAGGTCTGGCTCCTCCCACTGCTTCTGATCTTGGGGACTCCTGTATGGTGAGTTGCTCTTGTGCGATTAATTGCTCATGTTTGGCCAATAATTCCTCTCTTTTCCTCGCAGCTGCCCTTGTTTGACTTTGATCTTTCAGTTCTTCAGGTATCACTACTGGTGCCATACTTTGACCATGAACTACTTCCTTAATCACATTCATGGCAATCACACAATCTAGCTTCCCATCTTCTCTACCCTTGCCATCACTCTTTCCCTCTTCTTTTCTTTTTAGCACATGTTGATAAAATTCCTTCGCTTTTTCCACTGAATTCAACCAATGCCTTTGTCCTCCATATGTCAACATCAATCCCTCAGGAACCTCCTATCTATATTGAATCTTTAATTTCTTCAATTCTTCCACTAAGAAATTATACTCTCTCCTGGCTCTCAATATCTTTGGTGGCAGTGAGAGGTTGAGTCTGTCTTTCCTTCTGGGCTGTTGCAGTTTGCAATCTCACCAATTGAGGGAGCTGCCGTTGTTTGGAAGTCATATTTCTTTCTGTTTCTTCTTCCACACAAATCTAGGGAAATTAACTCAGTCCTTAATATTTTTAACTCTTATAAAGCCTAATAGAATATAGAGCTAAGCAGGATTTATTTACAGATTTATATTACTCTTTTTCAAATTTCCTTCAAAGTTCTCTTTGTCCTCTTCTTCCACTTAACTCTCCAACCAAGGACACGGTATTTCAAATATATTTTCCTTTCTTCAATTCCTTTAATTGTATTAAATTTTCATTTATATTTCTTCTTCTACCTGTTTCTTCTAATTATTTTGGGACTTAAAAACTTATTTTCCACAGGGAAATGTATTGCAAAACTTTCTTCTTTGCTTTCACTTTCCTCACTTTCCTCCGCCCCTTAACAGCAAATCACCATTTTGTTGCCACTTTCACTTATAGCTTATATCAATCAGTCCAATATTATATTTCCAATAAAAATAATACTTGCACTTTCCTTCTGTTCTGTTCTGCCCGGTCTTGTTAATTCTTTAAAAATTATTTCTTGAGTTCGGAGATGGTCGCGCTGTTTGGTTCTGCAGCAGCAGAAGCATCCAGGGTCTGGATTTTAGCTAAATTCTGGAAGGTTCAAGGTCCCTCACCTTCAGGTTTGGTTGTAGTTTCTTTATTGTTGACCAGGAAATTAGCAAGAGGATTGAGCCAGAGTCAGTTTCCATTTCGCAAGATTCTCCTTCAATCTCTATAAGGGTCACTAACTTTTTTATTTTATTAGCCCTTCGTTTTCCTGCACATGAATGACCCACAATTACTGTTTGATGTTAGAGAGCAAATTGAAGGGACATTATGCTCTGTTGCAGTCTAAGGTGGTAAGGAGGAATGCGTTTTGGAAACGCTACCAGGGGGAAACCGAGTCATTTAGCCAATATATGGCAGCATTGCGAGTGGCTTCCCTTTATTATGATTTTAAAGATTTAGATGATACTTTATTGGACCAATTGATTTGTGGGGTCCGGGATGGCAAGCTCCAGCGTAGGTTGTTAGCGAAGACTTTGAAGACTGCTATTGAGGAAGCGATCGCTTCTGAAATGTCACAGATGTCTGTTTCAGAATTACAGAGGACTAACACCCCAGGGGTAGTTGAGCACAAATCAGCTTCCGTTCATCAGGGCTCTGTCAGTAATGATGATAGCTCTGAGGAGGAAGATTTAGATGTCAGCCATTTGAAAGTGGGTTCTGAACTGAAAAATAGTGCAGCTAGTTCGAGAGATGGTTTGTATTGTAAAGGTTGTGGTGGAAATCATAATAGGCTGAACTGTCAATTCAGGGAATACAATTGTAGGAAGTGTGGTTGGAGAGGACATTTAGTGAGGGTCTGTCGGGCTCCGCCACAATCTGGCCATAGCTTGCTGTTAGCGAAGAGGGATGGCACTAAGTTGTTTGGGAGAACTAAGTTCAACAAATCGCAAAGGAGTGACTGTTTCACTATAATTAGGGAAATTACTGTTCCGGGTCTGGCCAATAGAGCAATCAAGGGGAACGCTGGTGTTAAGATCTACATGTCTCCTTCTGTAAACGGCAAGCCTTGTAAAATGGAGGTGGATACGGATTCAGCATTGACTATTTTGGCATGGAGTACTTTCAAAAAACTTTTTCCCAGCGGTGCCAAGCTGCCTTGTTGCCTTGCTCCACTAGGCTTCGGGATTATCAAGGGAATAAGATTCCAGTTTTAGGGGCTGCAAGATTGAGAGTGTCACATGAGGGTTTTCATGGAATGCTGCCTGTCACTATTGTGGACGGTTGTTTGCCAAGCTTGTTAGGACTGGACTGGTTCGCAGCCCTTAAACTAAAAGTGGATGGTAGCTTATTGGGAATTAATAAGATTAATGTTCAATGTGTGTAAGGTGTCCTGAATGAGTTCGCCGATGTTTTTAAGGACGAATTGGGTTGTTATAAAGGAACCCCTATTTCCTTTGATTTGGATCCTGCTGTAATTCCTATGAGGCTTAAGGCATGTCAGGTGCCTTTTGAGTTGAGGGAGAAAGTCGATAGGGAGATTGATAAGCTTATTGCTCAGGGCGTGCTCGAGCCCATGGATTATGCCCATTGGGAGATGCCTCTGGTAATTCCGGTCAAGCCTGATGGGTCTGTCAGGCTGTGTGCTGATTACCGTTGCACACTAAATAGAGCTTTGAGGGCCAATTCTTACCCAGTGCCTGTTGTAAGCCATTTATTGCATCGTCTTTGAACAGGGAAGGTTTTTGCAAAGCTAGATCTCAGGCAAGCATACCAACAACTCCCTGTAGATGACAAGGCTGCTGAGGCTCAGACTGTGGTAATGCACAGGGGTGCCTTTAAATGTTGTCGGTTGCAGTTCGGTGTGTCTGTAGCTCCTGGAATTTTTCAGGCTACAGGCCCTTGGAGAGGGTACTCCAAGGGATACCTGGTGTATTGACTTATTTTGATGATGTGTTATTGGCAGCTGATACGACACATCAGTTGGCAGAATGTTTGAGGCTAGTATTGCAGAAATTTAGAGCAGCTGGTCTTAGGCTGAAGAGATCTAAATGTCAAATTGGGGTATCTAGTGTGGAGTTTTTAGGTTATAGGTTAGATGAACACGGCATACACCCTACGGCATCAAAAACGGTGGCTATCCATCACGCCCCACCTCCTACTAACAAGCCCCAACTACAAGCTTTTCTTGGGTTATTAAATTTTTACCATACCTTCTTACCTCATAAGACTACTGTGGCGGAGCCTCTTCATCGCTTACTCAAATCTAAGACTCATTGGACTTGGGGCCTGAAGGAATCTTCAGCATTCGCCGCTGTCAAAAAGTTGCTGTCGTCTGATGCGGTATTGATGCACTATGACCCTGCCCTTCCCTTATTATTATCCTGTGATGCCTCTCTGTACGGGGTGGGGGCGGTGTTGTCACATGTTTTGCCAGGGGGGGCGGAGGCACCTTTGGCCTATTTTTCTAGGATTCTCTCTGGGGCAGAGAGAAATTACAGCCAGACCGATAGAGAGGCACTAGCAATTCTAGCAGGGGTTCGTAAGTCTGCTAACAATGTTGCTAAGCTGTCTGCCTCGGACTCAGTTCTTAGTCAAGTGATGGATTGGGTTAAAAGGGGCTGGCCATCTAGTTCAGCGGGTGAAGCGTTTCGCCCGTATTGGGTCTGCCAACACGAACTGGCCACACAAGGGGGTTGTCTTTTTTGGGGCTCCAGAGTGGTTGTTCCCCCCGAGTTATGGACCCCTGTTCTGCATTCATTACACTCTGGCCACCCGGGCATTGTGCGTATGAAGGGGTTGGCATGTGGGTATGTATGGTGGCCCGGCCTGGATGAGCAGATTCAAACATGTGTGTCTACCTGCAACCGCTGTCAGCAAATGCAGGCTTCACCACCGAGGGCCCCTGTGAGACCTTGGGAACAGCCGAGATGTCCGTGGTCCAGGTTACATGTGGATTTGGTGGGGCCCTTCCAGGGACGCATGTTCCTGGTGGTGGTTGATGCGTACTGTAAATGGGCTGGGGTTGTGTTGCTTTCATCCACCTCCTCCGACTGTGTTATACGATCTTTAATGCAACTCTTTGCTACGCATGGACTGCCTGATTTGCTTGTGTCTGATAATGGGCCACAATTTACAGCTGGACAGTTTCAAATGTTTTTGGCCAAATGGGGTATTAGGCAGATCTTGAAGGTCACCCTTCAAGCAATGGAATGGCGGAGAGGGCTGTCCATTCGACGAAGGATGTGTTACGGAAATTGGACATGACCCAGGGGTGGTCGGAAAGGTTATTCACTTACTTGTTAGCTCAGCACACTACACCTTGCCCTACAACAACCCATAGCCCAGCTGAGCTGTTGATGGGAAGACTGCTGAGGATACCTTTGGATCGCTTGCACCCTAATTATGCATCTGCTGGCCCTCCTGATTCCGTTACTCGAGTCAGAGAATTCAATGTGGGGGATCGGGTGTATGCTAAAAACCTCTGGGGCGACCCTAAGTGGTTGCCAGAGGAGGTTGAAGTAGTAACTGGTCCCCGTTCTTATAATGTGAGATTATCTGACAGGCATTTATGGGCTCGACAGATTGATCAATTGCGGGGTCGAAAGGGGTCTGAAATGGAAGAGCCTCATACAGTGTCAGTAATTGGGAAATAAACACTCGTAATACTGGCGGGTTCTGTTATGGTTTGGCTGATCGTGATGCGATTGGTCATATTCAAATACACTACCTGCAGAGAGTGGAGGATTGGGCCCAGCTACCAAAACAGCCTAGAGGTCGCTGTTTGTCCGGAAGCATCGAAGCCCGCAGATCACCAGCCACCAGCTGCTCCTGCATCATCTGAACTATGTAGGTCAACCCGGATCCGGAAACAACCAGCTTATCTAGCCGATTAGTCACGTTCTATTCAAGGGTGAAGGAGTGCTGTATCTGGGCAGGACTCTATGTAACTTGTATCGGAGCTCCATTGGCTACAGTCACTGACTTTACAAAATGGGAATTTACTAGAGTGTTGATTGGTTACATTTACTTATTGTTGCCTATAAAAGGCTGTTCTGAGGGAATATGTTCGGCTCACTCACAGTTTGTATAGGAGCGGATCCATCGTTAGTTCCTTGTCAGGTTAATAAATTACATTCAATTTCCTTATTCGAGCCTCCATCTGAATGCTTGTTCATAGCACAAACGATCCCTCATCGCCTCTTCTAGGCATGAGAATTCGCAGGCAGCTCCAGGGAGGCAGCATACCTCTCTGGTTTGACTGTCTGGTTTACAGATGGCACATTCTTTTCCCTTGAGAACTAAATCTCCTATCACCGACAGTCGCCGTTTTTTCCTAGGGAGGTTTGGGGTGTTTTTCTATCTATCACGTTTGATGGTGCTACTTTTTTGGGGACATTTGATGGTGCTTCTTCTTTATGTGTCTGCATGTTTTCTTCTAGTGAGAGTCCATAATATCAATTGCTTAGCACCAGTGGGACTGCTTTAGTGTGGATTGGTTTGGGCAGGGGTTTTGTACTAGGTTTGTGTTCTTTCCTATGAGTGACTTGTTTCCATCTGGATATTGGATATTCTGTGGGCTTAAGTGTGTATATGGAACATGTTCTGCAGATCACAATAGGTTTCTTCCATGAATGGATTTACAAAAAAATTGAGAATGAAAGTGTAGAGGGTTTTACCACAGATTTTTAAAAGGGAAAATATCCAATTTGGGATACAGCTGTTTTAACAGATCATTTAAAGTTTGGGGAACTCCAGCCTAGCTAAAATATTAGGTTCTAACAATTAAAGAATGCCTAGTTTAAGGTTCTGCAGTTCAATTTGTCTAGTTTGGGATTTTAAGGGTCTAGACTCTAACAGGTCATTTAGATTGTCCAATTTAAAAAAATGTTTAGTGTTGAGTGGGCTTGAGTGTGAGGTTCCTTCTTAACCTGTACTGGAATGTTCTTTGATTGTCCCTCCCTTCTTGTGTTACTTTCCGTCTGTGCTTTCTTGTGGACTTGATTTATCTCCTACCTCTCTGCCTTTATATGTTCTATACTTGCTTTTGATTTTTGTTTGCCTTGTGTCCTGTGCTGTCTTTTTATACTCCCTTCCTACTTGTTTTTCGCCTGCTATCAGGTATTCAGCTCTCCCTGCTTTTCTCAGTTCTTTCTCCCCCTCACTTGCAGTTCTTAGCTTTTCTCAGTTCCTCTCCCCCCTTGCCTGATGGTCTCCTACGCTGTTCTCAGTCACCAGTTCACTGATCCTCTTTGCTGAATTTCTCCACCAACACCGACAGCCTCCTGTTGCTCCGATGCTCTCCTGTTACTTTCCATGCTCCTCTCAGGATCTGCTTCGATGTCTGCTGCTGCTGCTCCTTTTCTTCTCAGCCATGTGGCTCCCATCTCTGCTGCTTCTCCCAGCAACAGAGCCACCTGGATGGCCCACAGCAAAGTCGCCTCTTGTCTTCTGTCAACAGCTGGTTCTCTTCCTCCTCCTCCTCTTCCTCCTCCTCCTCCTCTCTCTCTCACACACACACCAGCTTGTTTTTTCCTTCTCTGCCAGTGGTTGCTTTGCCCTCAGTCCGCTCGCCTCTCTGCCTCTCCAGGAATGGTTTTCCTCCCTGCTCCACAGCTGGACCCCTCTCTCCCTCACCGGCTAACCTCATTGTTCTCCACCGGTGTGTTTTGCCTCTCACCTCACCTTGCTTCAATGGGCCTCTGTGCTCTTGGGTAGGCCTCTTGGGTACAGCTGGGCTTCTTTCAGCAGGCCAAGTTTGCTGTGGGTCATTTTCCTCCTATTTCTCTAGTTTTTTCCTTTCTCCTCTTATTCTTCTTTCACTATGATTTATTCTATGATTTCTCTTTCCCTCTCCACCTCTCATCCTATCATTTATCTTACTTTAATAGCAACTTTTCTCTTCTTTTAATTCTCTGTGATATAACTATGCTTCCTCTGCTGCTGCCTGACTATATAATAGTTGCAATCCCTAAACTGTGTGGCCCATTGGAGGTTCAGTGCTAAAAGGGAAATGACTAAGCAGTGCAAAGGGTTTGCCACAATTGTTATATAACATCACTATGATGGAGAGGACATGTGATGAATCTCCAGTGCTGCTGCACAGAATCTGTGATGTAGTTATGGACTGTTCATCCTTAAGCAGCCACTGAAGATAGGTAGTGTGGGAATGGCCAGGATACCTAGCAGTTATTGGCAGAATATGTTTTTCCTTAATATCCATATAAAAGGAACATTTAAGGAGTATGTGACCCACACTCTCCACCTCTCCTGAGCTCCTAAGTTTATATTCAGATTAAATGGAACAGCATTTCATTATTTTTTTGTCCTTTTAGGAAAAAAATGTTCTTGAAATTGTTGGTGCAATGATTAAATATTTCTTCATCCATGAACAACAGTTACATTCCTAATTAAAAACTTGTTCCCCCAAATAGCTTGTTTAAGAATATAGTCAAAGTTCAAGTTAAATGCTGGACTAGAAATAAACAATTACATACATCATCACCCTTGATTAATAACCATAATATGAAGAGTAGGCAAAACTTAATGGACTGAATTTGGTGAGAAAGAGGAACAGAATTTTAAATAAACTAAATAGATTAAAGATGTTATATGTTTACAAGCAATTCATATTAGAAAACAGCACACAATATTATTAGAATATTCAAAATAAGGAGTTTTATTTACTTCATTGACACAAAAAAGCAAATGAGGAGTAGTATTATACATTGAAGAAAAATTAGAACCTAAACCAATATTTGTCGATGAAGGGAAGATTCTGATGGTGTAAGTAAGCATGAACTTTAAACAAATACTTTTAATAGCAATATATACACCAAATGATAAACAATAAGAGTTTTATGAGAAGTTACAGAGAAAAATATTGGAATATGAAAATATATGTATAATGGGTGATTTCAATGCTGTAATAGATGCTGCTCCGGATTATAAAACAACAAAAGTAAATAGGAAATACAGAAAAACACTTCTGAAGACTTTCTTCACAATGATAGAGAAATTAAGTATACAAGATATATGGAGAAATAGACACTTGAAAGAAAAGCAATATACCTTTTATTCAAATAGACACATGTCATGGTCTAGGACAGATATGATATGGATGTCAACAGACCTAATAGACAATGTAAAAAAGTAAACATTGAAACAAATATTTGGGAGGATCATTATCCAATTATAATAACATGGAAAGGACAAAAGAAAAATGGACTTTGAACCAAACAATTTTAAATGAAAAAGAATTTCAACAATTTATGGAAAAGAGCTGGAGTTTTTTATTAAAACAAACAAATAGGAGGATACATTACTACAGAATGTATGGGATAAAATGAAAGCTTATATTAGAGGCCTGGCAATAAAATACTTAGGGGAAAAAGAATTAAAAGAAAAGAAGAAATTGGAAGCCGTTAGAGAAGGAATTACAAAATGATACACAGAATAAAGTTAAAAAACAAATGGAACTGAAAAAAAATGTAATAAACATAAATGAAGATTTTTTGGCATACAGAATAAGATCAGCCAAACATAACTTTTTTTAAAAAAGGAAATAAGCCAGTTAGATGGCTGGCATATAAAATGAAAAAAGGAGAGAAAATTAATTAATCATCTATAAGATGAAAAAAGAATTATATGTTATAGAAATGAAGAAAAGAAAAAAATAATTCAAAACTTCTATGAGAGTATATAATCAAGAGATGATACCTGATGGAAAGATAAGACAATTTTTAGAAATTCTGACCTACTTAAAATACCTGAAAAATATAAGGAAGCACTAGAAGAAAGAATAATGATGATGGAATTAACAGAAGCAATCAAAAACCAAAAAAATGAGAAATCACTTTGCTTGGATGGATTACCAGCAGAACTATATAAATCACTACAAAATGTGTTTTAAGCAATGTAATGCTAGAATTATTTAATGAGCATTTAGTGAAAGCAAAGATTCCAAACTCATGGATGGAGGCGTATGTTACACTTATACCTCAAGAAGATACAGACTTGCAACAAGTTAAAAACTATAGTCCAATCTCATTGTTGAATGTAGACTGTAAGATCTTTGCTTCAATAATGGCGAATGGATTGTTAAATGAATTTATTCATATGGACCAAAATGTTTTTTTTACCTAAAAGAGAAATTAGAGATAATATGAGGACAGTCTTGAAAACCTTGGAATATTACGAAGTACATTCAGAAAAACAAATGGCAATGATATTTCTAGATGCACAGAAAACATTTGACAATGTGAATTGGCAATTTATGATTAAAAAAATACAGATAATTGGTTTTGGGGAGAGATAAATTATGATAAAAACAATTTACAACAAATCAGCAAAGATAATGATGAATGGAGAGATGACAGAGAAAGTCAACATAATGAAAGGAACAATGCAAGGATGTCTGTTATCTCCATTGTTATTTGCGTTAACATTAGAAGTGTTAAATAGAAATATAAGATAAATGAAGAAATAAAAGGAATGAAAATTTAAAAAAGAATACATGTTATAGGCCTTTGCACATTATTTAGTTTTTATTGTAGAGGAACCCCAAATAATAGATCCAAAACTGTTAGAACAAATAAAAGTATGGAGAGGTGGCAGGACTTAAAATAAATAAAGAAAAAACAAAAATATTGGTGAAAAATATCACAAAAAAATCAGAAAAGAGAATTAACAGAGAAATTAGATATTCAAATTGTAAAGAAAGTACAATACTTAGGAGTGTATTTAACAACAAGATGTGTAATGATAAAAGAAGATAATTATTACAAATTAAAAAGACAAATAGAGGAAGATTTAGAGAAATGAAAAAATCTGCAGATCATTAATGGGAAAGATTGCAATAATTAAGATAATTAAGATACTACTAGGACTATTGTTCCTATTTCAGACAATACCAATAAAATGGAAAAGACATATTTTGAACATTTTAACAAAATAGTAAGGAAATTTATATGGTAAAGGAAGAAAGTGAGAATTAACATTAAAATGTTAGAAGATGTGAGATTTCATGGAAGATTTGGACTGCCGAATTGGGAACTATATTACCAGGCAGCAGTGTTAACATGGATGAAAAAATGGATTGGACTAAGAAATATAAGAAATGAACCAGGGAAAGTTAAAGCAGTGCTATACTAGCAGTCTCCACACACCCACAAACTTTTTCAAAACTTCCTAGGCTTTGCAAACTTTTACAGCCAATTCATTCCAGCATTCGCAGAAGTCGCCTTGTCCTTAATGGAACTATTAAAAACAAGGCCTCCTCCTATTTATTTAATTTATTTATTATTTCAATTTATATACCGCCCCATCTCTGAAGACCCGAGGTGGTTGACAGCAAATTAAAACACATACTATACAATTTAAAATAATTAAAATAATTAAATTTAGTTGTCCTCTAACTAAAATCAATTAAAATTAAAATTAAATTCAATTTTAAAAATTAACAATTAAAAGCTAATTTTTATATTGTATATATTTAAAATCTTGATCATCCCAGGACAGCTTGCTGGAAGAGCAATGTCTTCAGCTCCAGATGAAACAGTTTCATGTCGGAGAGCCTCCGTAGTGCTGGGGGCAATACATTCCAGAGGGCTGGTGCCCCCACCGAGAAGGCCCTGTCTCTTGGGGTCACTAGACGTCACATAGATGCATTTGGGACCCTCAGCAGCCCCTCCCTGTGAGAACACACCAGTCGGTGGGAGACTACTGGCAGAATGCGGTCTTGTAAGTACCCTGCTCTGATGCCATGGATCGCCTTAAAGGTCATAACTAAGATCTTAAAGCGAACCCAGAAGACCACCGGGAGCCAATGCAGCTCACGCAGGAGTGGGGTCACACGGTGAAACCGTGACGCCCCCATAACCACCTGTGCGGCCGCATTTTTCACCAGCCGGAGCCTCCGGGTGCTCCCCGATGGGAGCCCAATGTAGAGAGCATTGCAGTAGTCCAAGCGAGAGGTGACCAGGTCGTGAGTGACCATCCGTAAGGCATCCCAATCCAGAAAGGGGCGCAACTGGCATATCCGGTGAACCTGATACAAAGCCCCCCTGGTGACAGCTGCAATATGATCTTCTAATGACAGCCGTACATCCAGGAGGATGCTTAGATTGCGGGCCTCCTCTGTGGGGACCAGAATCTCATCCCCAATAGCCAGAGATGGAGTTGTCTGGCTATATTGGGATGCGGAAACCACAGCCACTCGGTCTTGGATGGGTTGAGTTTTAGCCTGTTCCTCCCCATCCAGACCCATACGGCTTCCAGGCACCGGGACATCACTTCCACAGCATCGTTGGGGCAGTCTGGTGTGGAGATGTATAACTGGGTATCATCAGCATACAGATGACACTTCACACCAAACCCACGGATGATCTCACCCAGCGGCTAGAAAAATAAGAAAAGTACTAGAAAAGTAATGTCAGTTCCTTCCTTATTTAGATCATTTAAGTGTCTACTTATGGCATGATTTCCAAGTACTCTAATCATCAATTTATATTGTACTCATCCCGTTTTGATAATTAACTATTTGAAAGAGAGAAAAAAAAATAGAATTAACACAGCTATATGTAAGTACACTGTTATTTACTGAGCAAATTTAAACTATTATTCAGTATTTCTATTAGTATTACTTCAAACAAAAATGCTGCTAGTTAATTCATTGAAACGTTGCAGTACAATATGTTTAGATAAACTGGAAAAACAAAACAAAGAATGTCAATTGATTATTGCAAACCAGTCCATTATAGAACTCTGCAGTTTTTTTCTCTAAATGGTAATTATTAAACAGCTGTTGATGCTGAACAAAATAAAACCTTACAACGTAAAGTCTAATAAACCTTACAGATTTTTTTTAAAAAAAGACTACCACTTGTAGACTAACAGTTACTGCATTTCGAGATTGTTTTTCAAGTTTTAAATTTTGAAAACAAGTTCTGTACTTTGGTTGCTTTGTTTTATTCTATACTAACTTACAATAACTGGGTTATTGTATTGTATTGTTTTGTAATTTTGCTATAAAATTACCTCAAATCCTTTTACCACTTTTGTGATTTTCCATCTAGCTTCTTTAAAAATTTCAGAGTTTAAATGAGTTCTAAAAGTTGGCAAGTTTAATATTTACAATCTTTATTTGTTGCCTGACATCTATAGTTTGATTTTACTAGAATGATAGCTTTAGATTAGTTGAGAATATAGACTTCAGTTTGTCAGGAATACGGATGCTTCATCAGCCAAATCAAAGGATAATTGAAAATGCATTTTCCTATTGCTTTAGGTAGAATATTTTCAGGAAATGCAAACTGCAAGGAGAGTTTGTGCTAATTAGGACTATAGAGATGATGGAATATAATCTCATAGGAGTTTTTGTAATGTAATGTGCCATTCAGTGTGATTAGTAGAGACAAATACTGAATGTCTTAGAAAGCTGAATTGGGAAAAAGACTTCCGGGTTGGATTTGCTGGTGGATGTGTCTCGGGGTGGCTCCTCGTCCTGACATCCGAATCTACCCTCCCAGTGGGCTCTTCGGAGCCACGGCTGCCCTGAAGGGGCAGCCGACCTAAGGGACGTCTGCTGGGATGTCTGGAGCGATGGCAGTCGCTCTGGGGATCACCAGCTAAGCCCTAGGAGCCGGAGAAGCAGAGGGGCCGACAGCTGACGGTCGCCATTCCAAGCGGAGTGGTATGTGGAGAAAGTGAAAGCGATAAGAGCGGTTTGTATATCTGAGGTGAGACTTTGTTTCTATTGAGTGGAAACCGTACGGCTACCCTGACAGGCAAGAAGATTCCACTTTAAAACAGAATAAAATGTTGAAGGGGGATAAGGGAGTTCCCCCCCTCATGGAATAAGTGGTGGTATAGACATCCCTTCCTTCTGATTCAGGAAGGAGGGAGCATTTTAAAAATAACATTGGATGCCTTCATTGTGAGCCAGGAAATTTGAAATATAAAATTTAAAATATCATAATTTTGACTGCTTTGTTTCCGGCCGAGTGGATGGTGTTCCCCCCTTTTTTTTGTCGAGGAAGGGGTAGAAGGTGGACACCTGACTCCTGTAAGTAGAAAAAGTATTTCATCAGTTCCGGCTAAGTGTCCTCAGAAAGAGAAATTCTGGCTTCAGACTTAATCTAATATTTATAAAAAACAAAAGGAACTTGGATGTATGCCCAGCCTGTTTGTCTTGACAATGATAGCACCTGCAAGAATTGTGCCTGTGCTGAGAGGAGGTTCCCAGTTTGTCCTTGGGTGTAAATCAATGTAAAACTTTTGAAGTACTGAAATTCCTCTATGCAATCTACTCTGTGACTCTCCCCAACTGCCTATGCATTTAGAGACTATCAGAAATAAAAACCTGCTGTCTATTTGAACTATAAGAGACAATACTAAAATATATTATTATACTGTAGTATATTATTGATATTGGCAATGAAACCTCAGATAACAAGCTACTGTATTGAAATTGTATTTTTATTCCCATACAACCTTTTCCTTTTATGTAAACCAATAAAATATTTTTTAAAAAAAGAAGTAGAAAGCTCAATTGTATGTGGTTGTGTAGCTAAAGTGCAAATTGCAGATCAGAAGAATCCTTAAAAAATATTCCATCTTTCCTCTAAAGAATACTATTTCTTCTTCAGGAAAAATATTTGAAATGTTCTTATTGCAGCTTCCATGCATGTTCTGTGGGTCACATCTTCTTGTTCCTAAACTCCACTAATTAAAGTGAGGCAATTATTATGTTTATTATTATATGTTATAGTATTGTTTCTCAGGCTCATTCAAGTTTAAAACATCTTTGGATGAAGGAATAGCAAAAAATTATTTCTCACTAAAAGAAACTTTCCCTTTCCCTCTCTCTCTCCTTCCTTTCCCCATACCCCATTTTTATTTTTTGGAGAGGAAATAATTTTCAATCATCTTACATTAACAGGATGCTATGAATGGAATTCTTTCCTGGAATCAATTCATTTTACAGAATTAAAGTTGTTTTATTCTTATAAAAGAGGATAAGATGTGAAATATTTTAATTGAACTTCAATAAATGGAAAAGAATACTAATGTACTTATATAATTAATAAGAAATGGATGCAGTATTTAAATAACAGCTTGGAATAATTTTATATTTATTATTATAATTTATATTATTATATTATTCTGTAATATAGGAATTTGACAAGAGGAGTTGGTAGATTTAGAGAGATTCTAAGAGCTGTTGAAACAAGAACTACACAGAATCTACGGATGGTAAGTTTTTATAGCTGTGGTAAATTAATGCTTGAATGCAATGAAATTCAATTAATAAGAATACATAGGTTTAAGTGTAACTATTGATTTTAATACAGTGATTATTGATATCATTAGGCTATTAAAATATTATAGCATAATTATTGGTTAATATAATATGTGCAGAAAAATAAACTTATTTGGAAAAGTTGGATCAGTATCTATATAAAATGTTCCTGGTCCTGGTTTTAGCTTTAGTGCCTAAGGAAAATAGTTTTTGACTGGCTTCCCTATGATACCATTTATGTATTCATACTTTGAAAACAAATTCTAATTCATTAAACAATATAGGTATATGAAGATAAACCAAGCCCTTCTCCTATGTAGCAAACTTAGTTTCATATGAAAAAGGTGTCAGAATTTTTTTTTTTTTTTAAAAAAAGTTTTATTGTAACAGTTTTAAGTACAGAAAAAAAAATAATTTTTAAATTTACATATATGTATAATGTCACA
>JANHFP010005506.1:23750-44695 GCA_032468135.1 Calamaria suluensis | reverse complement strand
CCATTTTAAAAGCCTTTTTTTCCTACCTATTCCAGCGACTACCTAGGTAGAAAAAAAGGCTTTTAAAATGAAAAAAAACCCTGCCACAATCCCAGCTGAGCTGCATTTTAAAAGCCTCTGTCAATCATGCAGAGGGGGCGGGGCCAGGGATTTTTGCTATCGGTTCTCCGAACCACCTGCTGCCATCACTACCAGATCGGCTGAACTAGGCCGAACCAGGAGCATTTCACCACTGATAGGGTCTTATTTTTGGGAAAATGTGATAGTTGATAAATAATGTATCCCTGAGTTTTTGGTTGCTCAGGAGGAGTTGAAATTGGAATGTGTGAACAAGCCAAAATGATAATTTCCAAAAGAGAAACCAAGATCCTCTGTTGTAGCTGAAGCCTAGTCTTATGACTAGGGGTGTCAAAGTTAATTTCACTGAGGGATGCACCAGGGTTTTGTTTGACCTCCAGAGGGGAGGCAGGGGGGCATGGTCAACTTGATATCACTCATGTGGGGGTGGGCACGCGTCTGTGGTAGATTGAGCACTCTGTTGGCAAAAATTATGGGTGTGGGCACGCGGACGTGCAACCCCCCCTGGCACCCTCCACCTTTGGCACCCGATGGCAAAAAGGTTAGCCATCACTGACATAGATCTTTGAAAGGTACAGTTTTCTTCATCAGGTCTACTCATATAATATTGTATAAAAGTTTATATCTTATTGTACAAAAGTCATTAGCGCTATAGCTTTAAGAACACATACTGCTCCTAATAGAACTCCCTTTACTTATTGGTATAAAGTTTATGTATTGAGCCTATTCAGCTTAATCTTTACATTTTAGAATGTTTCTCAACGTGAAAAAGCTCACATTTCTTTCCTATGGTCATAGGAAGTTTCCTAAGTTAGTTATTCTGCTTGCTATTTCTTCCTGAAAATAATATAAATAATTTTCAGGGATGATTGAAAGAGTTTTAGAATCAGGTGGTGACACAAGCTAGATACGGGGTCTACAGTGGTGGGTTTCAAATTTTTTTACTACCGTTTCTGTGAGTGTGGCTTGGTGGGTATGGGATGGCTTGGAGGGCTACTGTAAAATCCCCGTTCCCTCCACACTCCAGGGGAAGGTTACTGCAAAATCCCCATTTCCACCCAATCAGCTGGAACTCAGGAGGAAGAGATAGATGGGGGTAGGCCCAATCAGAGGTGGTATTTACTGATTCTCCGAACTGGTCATAACCTGCTGAAACCCACCTCTGGGGATATCACAATCAAAGCTTTTGAATGCTTCAGCAAGCATATGAGGAATTGTATTAATAACTGGTATTAAATGGTATTAATAACAGCTGAGCTTGTTGATCGGAAGGTCGGCAGTTCAGTGGTTCCCCTAGTGCCGCGTAATGGGGTGAGCTCCCGTTACTTTTCCCAGTTTCTGCCAACCTAGCAGTTTCAAAAGCACATAAAAATATAAGTATTAAAAATAGGGACCACCTTTGGTGGGAAGGTAACAGCATTCCGTGCGCCTTTGGCATTGAGTCATGCCGGCCACATGACCATGGAGACGTCTTTGGACAGTGCTGGCTCTTCAGCTTTGAAACGGAGATGAACACCACCCCCTAGAGTCAGAAATGACTATCACATATGTGTGAGGGAAACCTTTGCCTTTTTTATCCTTGGACATTTAGTTCTCACTTTGTAAATATCCTTTTCAGAAGAATTCATGATTTGAGTATTTTCCAGTGAGGGCTTTTGGAACAATAAAATATCTTTTGGTAACAATTTTGAAAGCCCCATAATGCTAAGTAATGAAACACAACATGAAGTTGGATCTTGGTTGTAATCTGAAGATGGACACATTTTTTGGTCCTGGTTTTCAAAATTCTACCCATTATTTCCTGTGATTTGCAATGATCATAGCAACCAAACAGTGTATATGAAAGTTAAGCAAATGTTTCTTGGTGTGCAATGAAGTGTAATTTCTGTTGTTTACCAGGCTTATCATATTGGTTGCAATGTGGGTTTCATTGCATGTCAGTTACAGAAAACATCACAGTGTTTATTTTAGATAATATAAATTTAGAGATTGGGTAACTGTGTCATGTGTTTATATGCTTAGGATCTTTTTCCAGGATTTAATCACGAAGAAATTTAGCAGTTGGCCAAATCCAGCTTCGGAAAGGTTTCCTCTGAGCAATAATGAAGTGTCCAATTAGTGTCTAATTAAACATTTGAGAGCTAATGGCAGGAACATTTATTTAAGGCCACATCCGATGCCTTTCTACTACAGTGTTGAATCTCTCCACAGAAAGAATGACTTCTGTGATTGATATTAAGACAAAGGTCAGTGAAGATGAAATATGTTTACTTATTTCAGTCCATTAAAGACTCTGGGATTTAAATAGAAAATTACAGAGTTTTGAAATAACTTAGAGGTTATCTTTATGGGCAGGAATATCTCAGAGATACTTCGGAATAATATCCCTCTGACTTTTACCCTGATGGACTGGTAGGCTAATTTGGAGGGGAAAAGTTCTGGGAAGGGATTCTTACATGTCTGCCCCAAGAAACTGAACTTGGGAACAGAATTCCTTCAGCAAGGAATCACGAATACTGAAAGGCTGGCCATTTCTATGTCTTTTTCCAGCAAAAACACAGTATTTATGTTAAAACATACAACAGATAATGGCATATGTTCAGAGGTGGGATTTCAGCCAGTTCGCACCAAGGGCGGGTTCTACATACCTTTACTACTGGTTCACATCGGGAGTGTGTGCACGCTTCTGCACAGATCATCTATGGGTGGGTGGAGCTTCCTGTCAGTTTTACTACCGGTTTGCAAGAGCCGGACTGAACTGGGAGCAACCCACCACTGGTTCGCGCCTATTTGACAGAACCACTTGTTAACTTTCTACGCAGTTCGGAGAACTGGTTGTTGGAAGAAATCTTATTTTGTTTTTTTCCCACTTTACAGAGCTAATCCTGTAAAGAAGGCAGGAAGGAAACATTTTGGTGTTGTTTCTAGCCTAATTTTTATTGCCCTGCTTACAGAAACTGCCTCTCTGGTTAACCCTTATTACATTGTAACAACTAAGGTGAAGCGCCAATCGACCTGAGTGACATTGAGTTGGCCATGCCCACACAGTCACATGACCACTGAGCCACGCCTACCCAGCTTGTCATTAAAGGGCGGAGAACCAGTTGTTCAATTATTTGAATCCCACCACTGAATATGTTATAAATCAAACAAGATAAATTTTCCATGAGGAAAAAGGAAAATACAGTAAAGATCAAGGAAGTGTATTTACACATATGTTGGCATAAATCAATATCCTGAAATTTATTTATTTATTTATTAATTATTTAGATTTTTATACCGCCCCTCTCCAAGGACTTGGGGCGGTTTACAGCTGACTAAAAATGAACAGTACAATAATAAAATTTAAAAATTAAAAATTATATACTCTGGCTGTTAAAAAATGATTAAAAAATCCCTATATAATAAGAGGAGGTTGACAATGGTCTTCAGAGTAAGACTGCATCAGCAACTGTTATGAAAGACCACATTGGTGTTTTTCCTATTCTAATGAAGTTAATAAACCAACATTCATTCCTAGAAATGAATTCCCAATAGAGATGGGTTAGATAGCAGATACACAAGAACTGAGTAGAGGTCAGTAAACTATCTTTACTGCTTGACTTAAAAATCTTGTAAGCTATAAGAGAAGCTTTCTACTCTCATTTATACTCAGTGAAGTCTGAATGGTTTGAAATGCTTCTTCCCAAACTCATTGCCACCTGAGATAAGTTGAGTCTTCTAAGACAAGGTCTCCAATTTGAGCAGGGGGTTAGACTAGATGACCTCCAAGGCCCCTTCCAACCCTATGAGTCTATGACCGATTAGAAATTTGCTTTCTATCTCTGGATAGCTTATTCTCCATTACTTTTTGAGCTCTGCAAAATCTGTGACATAAATTAAGACAATTGTCTAATTCTCTCACACTTGAGTCAGGGAAATTACTCTTATGTTTGACCCCTCTTTTCATTAAGTCCTAGCAACATTTCTTCCTTCCTCAGATTGATTAAGGAAAAATGAGTTTTAGACCTTGCCGCATTGAAAAATCTAATCTTTTTTGTATTCACCTAGTTGTCTTGATAATGGTACAAAATTGAAATTTTTCATTGTTTCTGAACTGGTTTTCTCAATTTCCCGGTCTCACAAAGTTCTGGACATTTTGGGTGGTCTTCTACCTAAATATAAAAAGGCTTAACTCAACTTAACTTCTCAAATTGATAAGGAGCTGTCAGCTGGGCTTGGCGCATAGCTTGATTAATGTTTCTCAACCTTAGCAACTTTAACATTACATGTGGACTTTAACTCCCATACTCAGCCAGCCTAAAGTCCTCTATCTTTCAGAGTTCTTTGATGGTGGCAAGGCTAATAATCCTTTGAACTTCAATTTTAAAAACATATTTTGAAAACACCGCTCTAGATCAAGGGGCTAGATAATTTGCAACTTTTATTTAGAGGAACACCTTATCACAAATATATGATTGAATTAGTAAAGGTAAAGGTTTCCCTCGCACATATGTGCTAGTCATTTCCGACTCTAGGGGGCGGTGCTCATCTCCGTGACTAAACACCAAAGGCGCACGGAATGCTGTTACCTTCCCACCAAAGGTGGTTCCTATTTTTTTCTACTTGCATTTTTACGTGCTTTCGAAACTGCTAGGTTGTCAGAATGAGTAGAATTTAGTATTTAGTAGAATTAGTAGAATAAAGCAAAGTTAAGGCTCCACAACTGACCACATTTAAGCTGAGGCAGAAAAGGAAATCCAAAGGATTGTTAGCCTTGCCAAAGAACTCTGAAAGATTGAGAACGTTATCATTTTATTAAATTAATTGGCCAATGATATTTCATACTATCTGTAACAGCCCCCAGAGCCACACAACAAATTCATTGAATTTGAGTTAGCTTTGCAAGGTAGTCCACACAAGAACCATGCCCAGTGGGTACTAGCTCTATCTTTATTGTAAGGTTACATTAACAAAATCTTGCTAGTCTGAAAGTACATCTGTCCCATCACTTTTACCATCTAAAGAGAGTCTCTTCTGAGAAGTTTGCCATTCCCCCATTCCTTCTGCAGATTCATCTACTTCTTATTTGACCATTTGCCTAGTCTATGGTTCTTCCTCCTGTCTCCCAAGGTCACTGCCACTTACCGTTACCTCTTAGCAATTCAAACCAGTGGTGGGTTGCTCCCAGTTTGGTCTGATTCTTGCGAACTGGTAGTAAAACTGGCAAGAGGCTCTGTCCACCTGCCTGGATGTCGTCATGGATGATCTGCACATGTGCAGAAGAATGCGAGTGCACGCTCCCACTGCAAACCAATAGTGGAATCCAGTAAGTGGAATCCACCCCTGATTCAAACCCCTGACTTAGAAGGCATCCCAATTTGGATTTGTAAATCTGATTGAAAAGACTGGCATTCTGGAAGTGTTGTGAACTAAAGCACCTTTTCAATGTCTTTTTTGTCCCAGTTAAACAAAAGAGTGATACCCCTAAGGAGACACCTATTTTTGTTGTATTGCCTTTCCTATTGTACTACATTTGAAAGGGCAAAAAGATATACTTGGTAGGTTTGATCTTGTTCTTCACTCTAACCCTTATGCACCTCAAGGAATATTTTTGTTCTGACCTAGGCTTCCCCAAACCATGAAGCAGAATCCTTGTCCCGATAAAAAACAACAACTTTTATTTAACTTACAGTAAATTCCTCTCCAATAAAGTCTTTCTTCTCCCACAGTCTTTCAAGATAGTTCACAGTTCCCAACCTTTATCAGGCTTGGAGAGTAGCCAGACCGATATCTTTCAGCTGCCGCAATACTTGGCAAGAATGCAGTAATGAACTAATTGTCTCCTGCAAACTCCACTCTCCTTTCGCTCCTCTTTTATTCCTTCTGGGAGGTGCCATTCATTGTCCAACTGTGGCCTTACTCCCATGTCAACCCTTGTTCTTTAGCTGTTGTCTTCGCCTGGCAACTTTGTGCATGTGCATACTGGGAACAGGCTCCAGCTATTCGTCTGCCTCGCTGATGTCTGACTCCAAAGGGAGTTGATAACTGGCACACGGCCCTGGCCCCCTCTCTGCCTCCGATGCAGAGCCCTCATCAGAGCTGTTAAGTTGTGGGTTTAATCAGGACAGGACGCAGGTGAAGGGTAACATACTTTAATTGAAGCTCAGTAACTCTGCAAGTAGCAGCTGCTGCAAATCTCTTTTATAGCAAAACTTCCCGCGGTTTTCCACCAATCATTGCAACAATGTTAGCCTGCCAAAATGTATCAGAGATAATTACTTCCTAACAGTCATTCACTACGTAACACCTCACCTTCTAGTAGAGGCAATATTAATGATCATATGAGTCAAAATAATTAAGACACTCCTGATCATCAACCCACCTCATTTTTTTCCCTTGATCAGGGCTTCCAGAGAGCTCTTTAAAAAAATTAATGAGCCTGTCAGGTCACTGCCGGAACACTGACATTCTGAACTGGAAGGGGATGTTTCTTGCAGTTGAATGCTTTGAATGCTTTAACTTTTGCTGTAACCGCATGGGAATTAGGGAGGGGGACTACATTGTCAGGATGGACTCCCTCCCAGCCAGTTCCAGTCTGTTACCCAAGGTTGTGCCATCCAATGATGACCTGCTATCTCCATCTATCCTCGGAGTTCTCATGATACCTTTGTGGCATCGTATTGGCTACTGATTGACATGGGACACTGGGTGGGGTTTGAACAGGGAGAAATTAGCTTAACATTTCACACAGGAAACTTTAGACTCCACCTGATTTCTCTGCAATCACTTCTCTCAGTAAACGTTTCTTTTGAAATACAATTTGTTTCAAAAGTATTGTTTTCCTGAGAAGATAGCTGAGGTAGGTACTTACATTAGGTGGAATCTGAAAAATGGTCAACCTGGAGAGGCATATACCCTACCATGGGGGTTGTGCAAATGATGTCTACTCAAGGCAGCAACCAGGAGGAAGCTGAATGCTGGGGTGAAACTTCTGCTAAGGCTCACCCAGCAGTAAACTCTGCCGGATGGATGAAGGAAGTTGTGAGCCTGGATGGTCCATAGGCATTGGAAAGAAGGACAACTGCGAAGGGAGGACAAAGGCAATCACCCTTACCCATACAAGTATTTTTTACTGAGTTACAGAGTATTATAAAATACAAAAGTAAATAAGAGAGCAGGGAGGGGGGAGGGAAAAGGGAGAAGTGAGTAAAGATAGGGAAAAGAAAAAGAAGCATTGGCTTCCAACTCTCTCTGTTACAGCAAAACAGTTAACATCAAATCACAACTTCCATAATAATATGAACAAGCCACTTCTATAAATATCTATCAGTCTAACAGTCAAATTTTCATTCTTTCCACATCAAGCACGTAGTTCAGAAGTAGTCTCCATGTGGAAACAAAAGTACTTATCTTCTTTTCTTTAATCAAAGTAGTCAGTTTTGCCATTTCAGCCAACTCCATCATCCATAGTAGGAATCAAAGTGTGTCCTTCCATTTTTGTGTGTACAATAGTTTTGCTTCTGTAAACATATATAGTAACAAAAGTTCCAATTTTTTTGTCTAGTTCTTTTTCCATTAGGCCCAAAAGGAAAAGTTCTGGTTTCATTCTTATCTTCATTTTAAAATTTTCAGTATTAAAAATATAAATCATACTCCATTTTTTTTGCTTTATCACATGTCCGCCATAAATGATAAAAAGTCCCTTCTTTGCTTTTACACTTCCAACATTCTTTTGACATACTTTTATACATCTTAGATAACTCATCTGGTGTTAAATACCAGCAATACATCATCTTATAGATTTTTTTTAAATTATAATTTAATGTACATTTTATACCTTTCATTCACATATTTTCCCATTGTTTAAGCATCACATTATATCCAAAGCTCCTTGCCCACTGAATCATACAGTGTTTTACATGTTCATTTTACAAATTCAATTTCAGATGACACTGTACACCAAACCCATGGATGACGTCACCCAGCGACTTCACATAAATGTTGAAAGGAGAGGCGAGAGCACCGACCCCTGCGGAACCCCATAAACCAGGGGCTCCGGGGCCGAGCTCTGCCCTCCTGCCAACACAAATTGCGAACAGCCAGAGAGAAAGGATGAGAACCATCACAAAACGGTGCCTCCCATCCCCAGTCCCTCTAGCCGCCGCAATAAGATACCATTGCTTGTCCCTTTGCTTCCACACACCCCACCCTCCAAACTCCAAAAACCTCCTTTCCAATTTTAAAAGTTGTATCTCCTGGATCACATCCCCCGCCTCCATTTCCCTTCCTAAGTCATCTGCTGTCTGCATTATTTCTCTTAAGTCCTTTGTAAGTTCCTTAAGTTGTATAAACTCTTGCTTAATTCAATTTTCAATGTCTTTTTGTCCATGTAAAAGCCGCTGGAACATTTGTTCAATCCCGATCACTTCCATCTTATCCATTTCACTTCATCCAGCAGGTTCTGACAAGTTCTGGAGAACTGATAACAGAAACTTTGAGTAATTCAGAGAATCAGCAAATACCACCTCTGGCTGGTCCCTGGAGTGGGAAGGGAATGGAGATTTTGCAATATCCTTCCCCTGCCATGCCCTCCAAGCCACACCAACAGAACTGGTAGTAAAAAAATATTTGGATTCCAGCACAGGGAATAGTTTTGTACCAGTGTGATGGCAGAAGAGAGAGAGAGAGGAAAGCTGTGGCTGGATTATTCAAGGTTAGCCTCAAAGATGGGACCAAAAATATTATGCACAATAATAACGCAAACCTTCTCCATACTTGCTCATGCTCCTTCAGACAAGGCATGCATAAACAAGGTTATTTTTTTCTCCCTGAACATTGTGCCCATCCTATTAAAATCTACAAGCAGCTACAGCGTTGAGGAATCATGTTGTTTTCCCATCAGCCTGCCTCCATGCCTGACAGAGAATTCTGAAATGGGCACACTTCTTCTCAGCATGGAGATCCATCAATGAGGTCCTCGTTGTTCCTTCATTCCCCATGCAGATTTCAAAGGCTCCACGAGGACTGTCATTCTCTTTCCTCTGATGCAACTCTCCTTGCTCCAAAAAGCTAATGCTATTGATAGATACTAAAGACAGGCAATAAACAAATTCAATCTTTTAAGAAGGAATGATTTAAAAAACCCAATATTTTATATAAATTTGCCCTACGCATTCTTCATAAACTTACGGGAGAACTCTGTTGTTGAAATCTTCAGATAACTTCACCTGGAGTTTGTTGACAGTTCAACAATCTTTCAGCTAAGGGAAAGCAGAGAAGAGAAAGACAAGATGGGATCTCTTTGAGGTTAATAGGATGAAAAATGCTGAGTTGGCACTTCTGAGGATATAGCTACAGCCCAAAGGTGCTTTTTCCAGAGGCAACTGGACTTTCTTTTTTTTCTTTGAAGACATTTCACTTCTCATCCAAGAAGCTTCTTCTGCTGAGAATTTTCATAGATCTTTAGCTACAGCATTTCCAGACTTCAGATTCTCAGATATTCAGAAGGGCGTACAAAATGCAAATAGAGAAGGAGAATGTATATAAAACCATTTTTCAAAGAGAAAATTACTGTAAAATGTGTAAATTAAAGCAGCACTCAAAAATTTGAATTTTGAGAAAGCATGTGGTGGCACAGTGGTTAGAATGCGATATTGCATGCTAACTCTGCCCACCACCTGGAGTTCGATCCTCACTGGCTCAAGCTTGACTCAGCCTTCCATCCTTTCCGAGGTCAGTAAAATGAGGAGCCAGATTGGGGGCAATATGCTGACTCTGTAAACTGCTTAGAGAAGGCTGTGAACCGCTATGAAGTGGTATATAAGTCTAAGTGCTGTGTGCAGTTGCTGGTGAATTTTCATGAGAGCAGTATTTTGAATTTTCAGCCTTCATCTCGTACTCCTTGCTTCTGATATACAAATAATACAGAGACAAGATTTGTGTAATTGATGGGTAACAGCAAAGAATGTTGTGGGAGTGATTGGGTTGACACATTAAATTTTTGCTTCTTGTGCTCTTGGACTGCTATTGATTCAGCAATGATTATGCTAGCAATAGCAATGGGACAGTGACTGCCTCACATATCAAGACTGCAGGATTTACCTGTAATTTAGACACTTTAAATGTTGTCAGTAACTGTTAATTAGTCATTACCACTGACTAATCTTGTTCCTTGTTAACCGGAATTATGGTTGGGGAAGATAATGCATTTCTAGTACAGGAAATGAAACTAAAGTAGGAACAGCACATTCCCATCTAATACAAACAAGAAATGGATGTTGTTAGCTGTGCTCTTACAAAGGAAGTTAAGGCTAGGATTCAGGAGGAAAAATACCCACCCTAAGCTATAATAGAACCATGGCTTCCAGAAACCTTGAAATTATTTGAAGCATTAAAAGTAAAACAGAGGCAGTTAGGTAGAAGCAGTTTCTGGTAGATCAGCACAATTTAAACAATGTGAATAACTGCATGCAGATGAGTTCACCTTGTACTTATATTGCTTTATAACAATGTCACCCCCGAATTATTGCTCATTTATAGCAGTTTATGTGTGCCAGAGGACTTGGATTCTTACACCTATTGAAGGAAATTTATTTCTGCAACATTTAATTCCTTGCATTTCTTTTATCTGACAAGCATTTTAAGAACTGATATCAGCTGCTGTGTTTTCTCCTTGACACATTTTTAAAATAACAGTAGAATTATCCTGCCTGATGTATTATGTACATGATAGAATAGACAGATTGCTTTTCAGATTATTTTCTTCTACAGTTTTGCAACTGATAGATTTATCCATTTACAGTTTTGCCAGTTTTACTCGCATACTGTACAACAGGGGTGTCATACTCAAGGCCTGGGGCTGAATCCGGCCCCCAGGATGCTTAGATCTGGCCCACAGGACCACCCTGGAAACAGCAAAGGACTGACCCCTGGTGTCTCTGTCAGTGAAAAGGGAGCTCAGAAGGGCTATGTATGACCCTCCCGAACTCTGTTTTCATTGGCAGAGGGTTGGAGGAGGCTGTTGCAGCCGAAAATGAAGCTCAGGAGCCCATTTTTGCTGGCAGAGCGCTTAGGCTGCCATGGGCACACTCGACATGCATGACATCAAGCTGGCCATGCCTACTTTGGCCACTCCCATCCTGGGCCCCCGAGGTCAAACACAACCCTGATGCAGCCCTCAATGAAATCAAGTTTGACACCCCTGCTGTACAATTATGGAAGTACAAATCTCTGATTATAAGTAGAATGAGTGTGGTTCATGTTTAACACATCCAGAGTACAGATCTATGCTATAAATAGCATTATAGTTCTCACTCCATAAATACATGAAAAGATGGAGATTGTCCTTTCACTGCAGACTTTAATTGTGTCAAGCAAAGGTGAGAGTTGTAAATGTATGTAGCCCATCTTTGATACTGTTTGGGTCAGGTACATTCATTGCTAAAGGTCATATTGTTTATATTCATAGTTAGATTATGAATTCACAAAGAGTAATACAATGAACAACTAAACAAAAATCAACCCTCAACTGCTTCTACATTCTTCTGAACACTCTCTGGATTACATATTTAATTGTGGCACTGGCCAAATAAATTAAAAACTTAGTGGTTATTAAGAATACTGGGGTCACAATAATCTTGTAAAATAATAGAACTTACACTGATATATACTTCTTCATAGTGGTTTACAGTAATAGTTTTATTAGTTGCGATCTAGTCCATCTTTCTGCAAGGGAGGCCCCCAATATTATTTTGATATGCCCCCAAGCACAACACATTTGCCATGGAAGGCTTAGATGTTTATTGAAGTAGGAATTGATAGGTGAATTGTATACAATGTGCACTGCTTACAGGCTTTATTTATGAGCCATGGGCTGCAGTGGTTAGAATTTAGTACTGCAGGCTATTTCTGCTGACTGCCTTAAATTTGGCAGTTTGAATCTCAACAGGCTCAAGGTTGACTTAGCCTTTCATCCTTCTGAGGTTGGTAAAATGAGGATCCAGATTATTGGGGCTAGGGCATATGCTGACTCTGTAAACCGCTTAGAGAGGGCTGTAAAGCACTGTAAAGCAGTATAGAAGTCTAAGTGCTATTGCTAGCTATTTATTTATTCAATTTATACAGCACCCATCTCACTGTTACAGTGAGTCTGGGCAGCTACCAGGCACAATTACCTATGCAGATTTCATGGTGACCCCTATCTACTGAAGCTATAAATAATCTTTCTAATCACCCTGGAATCAGTGGTTCTTCTTCGCAATGACGGAATTTAGGTAGACCATTTAGGTGAAAATTTGATCCTAAATCACGTGGGTAGGATTGCTAGCCATTTATCACATGGCTATGCCTCCCAATCAATTCCCTATAGTACAAGGACAAAGGAATGTCTAACATACAGCCTGTGAAATGAATGTTCCATAAGAAGATTCTGCTTCTTTGGTTGATTGAATAATATAAACACCGTCCTGTAAGTACTGACATGCTACGCCAAAGATCTCGTGGGAGGTACTCAGTTAATATTTCATTTTGGAAGTAAGAGTGCTACCATGTATTCTGCTTCAGCTCTGATATAGCCAATTTACAGATCCTTCATGAGGTATAGCTGTCTGGGTTATAAATTGGCAGTCGGCAGGCATTTCCAGATAATGGCAATTCCCTGGGAATAATTCCCTTAATCAATTGAGGAAACTCATATCTCTCTTTATTTTAATCACTGAATGAAATACATTACCAATTAGGTTCTGAGCACTTTGCAGTTTTCAGGGTAATATTCTCATTCTCAAAAATCTCCAGATACCTTTGAGGGGAATATAATGTAATCAACCCTGCCACCTGGTGACTCTAGGATTTTTGGGGGGTGAGTGGGAAATGTAGATTGTTAATATCCCTTTCAATAAAATTGCTGGTGACACTTCTTCATTTTATGACACAGACTTTGCTGTGTGAAAGCTTAAAAGTTGAGTCTGCCCAAGTTTCCTTAGTCACAAAGGCAGAGGGGAAATCTTAGTTTTTGCCATCCTGTCCTTATTTATTGTTCTAAGGGCACGATTTGAAAAAAAAAAATCAGGGAACTCGGGATCTTGGATTCAATCAAGAAATCTTCTACCATTTCTTCTCCCTTCTGGTCATTAATTTACTTTTTGAGAACTACTGTCCTATATTTTAATAATCCTGCCTTGCTGCCTGGATTCTGTTTATAGAATGTGTAACAAGAAACAAGCCATTTAATTTAGTAGTACCCATCCTATGATACTTTGCTGAGGTAAAAACAGAAAGGACATCTTCCCCTTTGCCCCTCTCCCTTCCCACAAGGTGCATAGTGTTCTAGTCTGGCAAAGTTATTTTTGCACTTGAGTCAGAAAAAGTTCTGAATCACATTCCTTCTTGGCAATGAAAAGACAATGTGAATAAACACATCCATATATTTTTGGCCCTTTCATGACGTACCGAGTTGGCTACCAAGGCATTTGCATAAATTCTCCCTAACTAAAGAACAGCCAGACCTTGTTTTGAACTAGACATTGATAACAGAGTAGCATAAATTTCAAATGATGCAACCTGTCACCATTATGTGTTTAAATGCAGTAGCATTTTCTTTTGTAATATAGACCTGCGTTTGGAAGCAGTCACTTCCATGTTTTGTGTGGTTTACGTTTATAGTAGCATGTCTGCAATATTCTTTTCACCCTGTGTAAAAGGAATGTTATGAACGAAGTGGTTCTAAAATTAAACAAACTGAATTTTCAAAAATGCACTGGACACTCTGCTTTTTATAGCCTAGTTGATATTCGTGTAGATTTGTTGTATACAATCAGTGTCACACTGGAAATGAGGAATGCTTACTTCTTCATAATAGTATATCTTCTCCTTAATTTATTCATTTAAAAAGAAGGTACCTGTGAATTTAAAATGAGCTCTCCTCACTAAAAGAAAAAGAAGTTCAGGATCCAGACAAAATCCTGTGAAATAGTCTACTTTGTCAACCCTGGATGGCCAACACCACTCTATACGTTCCTTAATTTCCATATTACAAAAAAAATTGCATAGCATGCCCTAATCTGGACATGTGCATGTGTTTATAGTATAGTTTCAAATATGCTAGTAGGTTACTTCAGAAAAATTAAGATGTAGGACAAAAACTGTGTATCTAGTGTTATACAGCTTTCTATATAAAATAAACCTACCATTTTCTCTCATCCACCTAATCATTCTCTAGAAACTGGCCCATTCACATCTACAGAGTACTTCTAATAG
Organism: Calamaria suluensis; assembly: GCA_032468135.1. Lineage (NCBI taxonomy): Eukaryota > Metazoa > Chordata > Lepidosauria > Squamata > Calamariidae > Calamaria > Calamaria suluensis. The sequence goes on along the minus strand of JANHFP010005506.1, from coordinate 30,382 downwards.
AAACATTGGGAAACAATGAGGAAAAATAATAAAAAAAAGGTATGTGAGAAGAAGAGGAGCTGCATCGGGAGAGAAAAGTAAAAGATAGGAAAGAAAGAAGGAGAGGAAGGAGAAGAACGAAAGGCAGAGTGGCACTAACTAAACAGAAAGGAATTAAGCAGAAAGCGCTAACTAAAAGAAAGCGATTTAAGTGTTACAAAAAGATAGATTCCACCAGCTTGCAGTCATTTGCAGTTCCCATTTGGCTGTTTTGGAGACATTTTTCCTTTTTAGCAAATGCAAAATAAATTTCCATCCTCATCCTCATCCTCTACCACAGGTAGTTTTGGTTTTTTTTAAAGGAAAAACATCATTGCTTTCCTGTTTGGAGATAATATGTTATGAATCTTCCCTCAACATTTTTCTGATAGTTCCCAACATCATCAGATAGTTCCTAATTCATTTTGAACTTGGCATCAGGTGAAACCTAACGGTAGACTGAGACTCCTGTGGAATTCCTATGGAAAACGTCATTGTTTGTATCAAAACTAAAACTGAGTCGCCTCTTTCTCCTCCCACTTAGGAGAGTCCCTTCCTCCTGAGATATAGGAGCCTTTTTTGGCTGCTTTATTTGGAGTCACCGGTTGTTCCAGATTGCCCTACAGAACTAGGACATCGTGAAGAGCATCTTGCTGGTATGAGTAAGATACTAAAACCCACTCCTTTAGTCTAAGTATCCTTTAGTCTGATACTAAACCCACTCCTTGGCTTAAACATCAGCTCACTTCTCTTCCCAACTTTATATAGGGAAGCTCTCTTTAATTGACAATTTAAAATAAAAATAAAACCTTGCCTTTCCACATTTGAAAAGCACTGAAAGATTTGGCTAAGTGCCTTCAGCTTTGCTTGTTTATCACATTGGTTCATTTTCTTGAAATAGGTTTCCAGTAACAGTAGGAGTTGGAAGGGACCTTGAAGGTCACCTAGTCCAACCCCCTGCTCACACAGGAGACCTATACTAGGGATTCGAACTGCCGACCTTTCTGATCAACAACTTCAGTGTCTCAGCCACTGAGCCACCTAGCTCCCTTATATGCCTTGTGAATTAATTGAACGAGGGCGCTGAAGAGCCAGGAAAAGAAGTGTTGGCTGGGGGGAGGGGGGGGAGTCCATGAAAGTGTGATGACTAGGATGGTCTAGGTTTCTTTTCTCTAAAAGCAACTCTCTCACAAGGAGAAATCTGGGTCAGGGAACCCTTGATTGACTGCACAAGTGCTGTTACGCCGTGCACAGAGAGAGATGACAAAAGGCACTATAAGATGGCCCTTACTAGCAGATTTCTAGAACAAGTAGTTGACTCAGGCACCGGCCCTGCACTTCTCAGCCCCTAAAAATAGGTGCCAAGTGCCATGGTGTTCATGCAGGGCTAAAATAAAACCAGCTGTCTCCAGTGACTTGCTTGAGAGAAGGAGAGGGGCGAGTATCAGTGGAGCTGGTCTCCACTGGATTGTATCTTCAGGGGACTGGGAACTTTGTCTCACAAGGGGAAGCAAGAGAGGATTTTTTAACAGAGGACTGCCAAGAGTTTTCCTTCCCAGGTAGGCATCAACTCTTTTCGCTCTTACAGGTTAGTTGTGAGCAGGAGGAAACACAAGTGGCTGTGTAACATTTCTGCATATTTCATATATTTGGGCCAGCAGTAGAAAGAAAATTCAGGTTTTTGTCTTTCTCAGGGCAAACATTTTTTTTTTGTTATAGTAGGTGTATTTTAAATAAAATTCCATTGTTCAGAATAGTGGCAGCCTTTGAAGAAAGGGGAAATCTCAGGAAAGTGGCTTTTGAATTAGAATCGAAAGGGAGAAAAGTCACTCTTAATGCCTGGAATCAAGTAATGGGTGTCCTACTTAAGTAGTCCAAGCATCTTTTTTATCACAGAAGTGCTTCTGCGCTTGGCATTGTCTGGCTTTATTATCCTGAGCTGGTTTTCTAGCTCTGCTCCTGCGATCGGAGGAAGTCGCGTGTGGAAGCTGAAGTAAGTATGAATTAATGTTTAGCGCCCAACTTTTTGAGCAGCTAGGCCTGAAGACAGGAAAAAAATGCATTTTGCTTCAAATTCCATAGGAAGTGGAATTAAATTTCTTGTGAGGTCAGATCACATTTTGTGGGACGAAGCATCAGAACTAAGCCTCTGAACACATCCTTGTCCATGAATAATAACCGAGTTATTCAATAATAAATTCTTGTATGCTAATATTTATAAAGACTAGTTGGTTTTGAGTAAATTTTAGAATGTAAGAGTGAAAAATTATGAAAATTATAGAGATTGTTTTTGAGAACTGAGTTCTTTAAGGGTTTTTTTATTATACAGTGTGGCTTTTGTTTAGATGTGATTAACTATTCATCCTTCTGTCAACCAAGCAGTTTGAAAGCATGTAAAAAATACAAGTAGAAAAATAGGGACCACCTTTGGTGGGGAGGTAACAGTGTTCTGTATGCCTTTGGCATTTAGTCATGCCGACCACATAACCATGGAGACGTCTTTGGACAGTGCTGGCTCTTCAGCTTTGAAACGGAGATGAGCACCGCCCCCTAGAGTCTGCCCCCTAGAGTCGGGAACAACTAGCATATATGTGCGAGGGGAACCTTTCCTTTTTAACTATTCACCACAACAACTGATGCACATCTGTATGACATATTCTTTGCAACCTGTCTTTAAAAAGTCTGATATTTTCTTTGCAATCTGCCTTAAAACAAACTGAATAGTGGTAATTAGGATTTTTGGGCCACTCATTACACATTTCACTGTTAATTTAAGACAATGATACATTATCTATTTACTTGTTCCTTCAGTGAGATCACTGCCCTTAATTTTGCCATCTTGGCTAATACGTTTGGAAGAAATCAAAATCAGTTTGTATCCCCTTATCTCTTCCCTGCAAGTATGTATTTAAAGACCGTTAGCAAGTTGCAATCTTTATAAAAATAGCCACGCTGAAAATAAGAAGGTATGTCCAGCTATGACAAATATAACCCAATAGCTTACTGCTTTACAATTAACATTGCATAAGGGAGATCTGGAGACTATGAGTGGAAAGCATATAATGATAACAGATACTGAAATGGCATTCTTTTAGTTTTTAAAAGTATTCCACTGCAAGACTTTTGTCCTTAAATTTTTAGCATGTAATCAAAACTCAAGTTGACTTTTTGGGAGCCCAGCATTCAGCAGAATTTCCTGTTTGATTATTCATTTGTGTGAGTTTTAACATGTTTTAGTAAGTAGACAATCAATTTTGTTCATGTAGCATGAAGAGAATTAGTGGCATCATCATGACTTTGCTTTTTCTTCCCCTCACAAGTATATTTCAAAATCTTATTTTAACAGCCACTACACATTTTAATAGTTTGTATCTATTTTCTGCGCTAAGGACCCGTCAAACTGCAATGCTAGAAATAAGAATTAAAGAGTGGTGTTTCCTCATTTACAGTGGAGTTTGCATCTTTCCAGAAGTTTCTTCCACACTTAGCTTTTCTTCTTTACATACATTTTCTTTTCTTTTTTATAATATCTAGTTGGCCTTTGTCTGTTCACCATTGTCTCAGACTAAGCATTCTTAAGCAGCCTTATTATGTGTCAAAACTTTGTTTTTATTTGTTCTTCTAAGCCCCAAATGATCCCAGAATCATTGCTCTGTTTTAGAACAGCAGTAAGATAAAATTTTAAATCCTTCATGAAGCAGAGTATTTTGGGTGAACAGTCTATCTGCAGCTTTCATTCTAATCATGAAATACTTGTCATCATTCAACATCTGACATTCAAAGTAATCATGTTAAGCTGTTATTTCTCCATCCTTTTCAAAGACTGTTTAACCCCTTAATTCCAGAATCAGCCAAAGATCAGTGGTGTGTATCTATATCTTTTTGAGAGTGATTTTCACATTTCTGGTGGATGACATTATTTAATCAAAAGAACCCAGGAAGCACCCTGCCAGATTGATTTAGCCAGGTAGATAATATTGGAAAGAGCTGGTACCAAAAGTAACCTAATTTCATGTACTGTGTAGGTCTATATAGGTAACCACCAACACCTTGTACCACCACCTTTGCACCAGAAGCAAAGTTGCAACCAGAAATATTATATGGCATATCTAGGCATGCCCATTACTGCCTGTGCTGCTTCATTCTGACCTGTTGAAGCTTCTGGGTGACTTTCTAGTACAACCTTACACAGGGTGTTGCAGTAGTCATCTCATGGTCACCTCATGGCCAAGGGCCTCCCAGTCTAGGAAAAAAATGGACCAAACGAAGGTATACAAACGCCTTCCTGGCCACAGCTACCACATACTCTTAGAGAAGCATGGGGTATAAAACTGGCAGCCCAAAGACCAGATGCGTCCTGCACAGGCAATGCCCATCCCAGCTCCATGAATAGGAAAAAGGTCACAAAAGTCACATGACGGCAATGTGATACGGTGAGTTCGACACCCACATCTTAGAGGAAATTTTCCTATCTTGAATGGGGGAAAGTCAATCTGATCCAAGTCAGAGATGGAATATCCTTAGGCCTGGATGGTCTAAATACCCACAACCACAGTCCTGGTAAGATTGAGTCGGAGAAAGTATGTCCCCATCCTTGTGCTACTTAGAGCTTTAAAAAGATTGATGCTGTGATTGCTTACTTACAGCAAATAAGAAAACAGACGGCAATTTAATTCTCAAAAACAATACATATACTTTATGTGCCCTTAAAATGAATCTGCTGTTTTTATCCGTGTCGTTGTAATTTAAGAAATGAAACTAATTCACAGCTGCAAAGAAATCTATCTGCAAGCCGACTGTTTCCAATAAAATTCATTTTATTTGGGAAAATCCACACAAGTATCAGGATGTTTGCAGTGTAAATTGCGGATGCGCTTGGAGTTTGCATCTGGCAGAGTGACCAGTGCCTTAAGGAGATTTAGGCCTGGCAACGTTTTGTTTCATTTTGGAAAATGTAATATTCTATATTTCAGTTCAAAGGTGATTGCAATACAACAGAATGTAAGCAGTCTACAGAAGGAAACACAGCTGAAATTACAAATGAGGAAACGACAGTGGTAATAAAACTGAAAAGCAGCATTAAACCGAAACATATCCAAGCAATGTAAAACATTCCACTAGCAGCAATACAGCCAAGCCTTAAAGGCTTTGGCAGGTACAATTAAAAATCTTTTTGTGATATCAAACATTTATGTGGATCAGCGCAAAGAGGGGAAAAAAAGCAAAGCAAAACGTTCTTTTCTCAACTGCCATTCACTCAACTTCAAATATTGGAGAAACGTAGTGAAAGGTCATAACAGTTGATCTCAATAATCAGTTGGAGTCATCCAAGAGAAAGCCCTACTTTAGATACTTAGAGTCCTTATTTTAAGAGCAACATTTTGAACTGTGTTTAAAAAGATTGAGAGCCAGTATGATGACTTGCCAGGTCAGTAATTTCAACCTGTCTTCTTCAACCTGGCATGCTCCAGATGTGTTAGAGTATAACTCGCATTACCTTCAGCCAGCATTGCCTGTCCCCATTTGGAATAAAGGAAAGTATGATCCAATATTTCTAAAGACGTCTGATTGGAAAAATTGGGGTACGTATTTTGGGATAAGGGATGCTGTGGTTCAGCAGGTAAGATGCTGATATTGTTGATTGAAAGGCTGGCAGTTCAGTGTTTCAAATCCCTAGTGCCACATAATGGGGTGATCTCCCATTACTTGTCCCAGCTTCTGCCAACCTAGCAGGTAAAAAATGCAAGTAGAAAAATAGAGACCACCTTTGGTGGGAAGGTAACAGTGTTCCGTATGCTTTTGGCATTTAGTCATGCCGGCCACATGACCATGGAGACAGCTCCGGCTTTGAAACAGAGATGAGCACTGCCCCGTAGAGTCAGGAACGACTAGCACATATGTGCGAGGGGAACCTTTACCTTTATTTTCGGATAAATTGAACAGCCAAAAGAATCTTCAGAGCTTAACATGTGACTCCTAATAGGGACCCTATTTTAGGGCAAAAAAGATGCTGTTACATAAGAGTTAGTAAATAAAAGGAATTCTTCCATTTGGAAATCTAAGGGAATATTTTTAGCATGATTTCTAGAGCAGATGCTACCATTTCAAGCATTTCAACCATTTCACAGAAGCTAGAGCTGCTATAGCCATAGTATGTACTTGACCCTTAAAACTCTTTAAAAAGTTTGAAATTGCCCTTCAGTTTTGAAGTCTGAAAGCTTATGGTCTTATGCCAGATTACACTTTGCAACTGCTAGTCCAATCATAAAAGTTTATCTGAGATAATTACTGTTGGCAAATTTATCTCTGTCCGGAGAATTTCAAAAGGAGATAGTAGGACATTTGAAACAATCAAGCTGGATTTTCATAGCCTTCCTGTGGATTATGGGAATTATAGCTGAATTTGCATCATGAGAATCTGTTTAAGATAGAAAGAGCATTTTCTCAGAAGTGAATCTAGTGATGAAGCATGGCTCTACATTTTGTTTGCAAACAGTTAAAATATGTGTGACCAGCATACATCTTATCAATAATGAAATCTGAAAATAACAGTTCTAATTATGTTTTTGCTTCTTCCTTCCTTCCTTCCTTCCTTCCTTCCTTCCTTCCTTCCT
>JANHFP010005505.1:35886-46167 GCA_032468135.1 Calamaria suluensis | reverse complement strand
CTGTTGTATACGTTATTCTTTGCACTAATAAACAGTTAAAGTTCACGTGCGTCTAGTCTTTCTACCGACTCTTCACCAGCATTTTTCAAAGAACTGGGTTTCTGCATAGAGTGTCCAAAGTAGAATAATTTAAGCCTGGTGATTTATGGATTGGTTTGCTAAATGATCCAATTGTTGGTTTCCTTAGCTGTTCACAGTGTTTTCAAGAATCAGTTCCAATACCTAGTTCAAAAGTGTCAATACTGCTTCCATCCTGTACTTTAAAGTCCAGGCTATGCATTCGTATGGCAGTGTTCCTTTCAGGATCAATTGCTTGAGAGTAGACCATAAACAAAATAAAGGACAGACAAAAAGCATGATCTTCTACTAGTCCTGGTGCTTCTAGGGTACTTCACTTGATGCCTAATAGTTCCATGCACCAAATTACATTCAAATAGCTATACACACATACATACATGTACTGGACAAAACAAAGTACTAGCCTTATATTTATTTCCACCAGTACCTTTTGGTTCCCAAAATTCTGGCTGCTAAGTCAATTTCTGGCTAAAGAAGTAGTTTAAGATTGGCCATCTCCTCCACTGAAGCCATTTTATGTCTAGACAAGCCTCTTGTGGCAGCCATTTTGCATGCCCATGCCCTGCCTGCTGTCAAACTGCCCACCAGCCCCAAAAAGGTTAGTCCGATCTGGGATGGATGAAGTGCTCTCTCCTTGTGGTCTTCTTAGAGGCTACTGTGGGAAACAGGATAGTAGACTTCAGAAGCCTTTGATCTGACCCAGTCATCTTTTTCCTGTTTTTTCTTCTTCCAGTATAAATGATAAGGGATTGTAAATGATTGGCAGGAAGAGTTACTTCAAAGGCAAGGAATGTTCAGTAACACCAGAAAATTGGAGACTCTGAAGGCAGGGAGTGAATATTGAGTCAGTAGAGATCTATATACTTTTTTCAATACCAACGCCCAAAAGGGAGCTGCATATTTTACCACCTAGCAGAAGTACTGTGGTCTCGTATGGAATAATAATATGCACATCACCTCTCAACTGCAACTTATTTATATTGAAAGTCACCTTTTTCCTCTACAAGGAGAAAAAGAATCTCTACCAGTTAAGCCCTTTGAGTTGATACCTAAAAAAAGATTTGTACAATTCAGAGGAAACCAATCCGAACATTGTACAATAATTCAATGGAGAAAGCTGAACAAAACAGCCTTTGGGGCTCAAAACAGTTCTCCCCTGCCTGGAGTTTAACAATCCCCACAGAGGGAGTTAGAACGTGTGGGCAATTTAGGATTTTAGACATGACTCTGGCATACCAATTTACTTCGAACAACTCCACCTTGAAGAAATTCAGGGTCTATTTTATTGGCTTCTTTGGTGTTTTGAATTTGGGAACAAAAGCTACCTTGGTGAAGAAAACAAGCCCAGTGGTGGGTTTTAATTTTTTTTTACTACGAGTACTGTGAGTGTGGCTTGGTGGGTGTGACAGGGAAAGGATACTGTAAAATCTCCATTCCCTCCCAGGGGAAGGATACTGCAAAATTGATTCAGCAAGCTTAAGAGGAAGGGTGTCCTGACATATAGAACTATAGAATTTGTTTTCATAAGATCCTATTGGAAGAAATTTTCATCTGGTTTCAGTTCCAAGTGGGGAAAAAGAAACTGGATACATGGAGAATGCTTGGAAAGATGGTTTATTGGTAGTCAGGATCACATGGTTTGAGTTCCTGAGCAGAGAAGGGACGAAATGCTGAGCGTATCTTGGTTTTATGCTTTCTCTGAGCTTTGAACTTCCTGGGGCACAGGAAGTGTATCCTGATTGGTTATCAGGCTCTCAGGGGGTGAGGGTCTTAGCTAGCCTTGGTGGCTGATGTAATCTTCCCAGGTGCCATGTGGTGAGTTTCTGTTGCTAGATGGGTAGAGGGCTAAACCTAACTTTGTTGGATCTTGGGTGAGGGCACTTGCCTCTGAATAGACCTAGCCATCTCTTTATCTCTTAAGTGTGGACATCTGCTGTGGGCTATTAAGAGTGAGTCTGTCTCCTGCCTAAAAACATGTTTTCCCACCCAGGAAAATATAATATTCTGCCTTTTTAAATATTTCCTAAAATATTTCATTCTCCTAGGACAGTGATGGCTAAAGTGGGGGGTGCCGGGGGAGAGTTGCACGTCCACGTGCCCACACCCATAATTCAATTTGCCCCACCCTCCCTAGAAAGGCTCTGGAGCCTGGGGAGAATGAAAAACAGGCCTTCCCCACAAACCCAGGTCCTCCAGAGGCTAGAAACAGCTTCTTTCCCAACTTCTGGTGGGCCCAGAAGGCCCACAAATCAGCTGGCCACCACCCGCATGGGTATCAGAGCTGAACTAGGCAATGCTCATGCACCCACCGGTATGGCTCCCCGTGCCACCTGTGGCACCCGTGCCATAGGTTCACCATCACGGTTCTAGGAGATGGTGGGTGCTAACGTCCTACAATCCATTTAAAAAATACTGCATACGAGACAAATGAACAAAAAAGACTATGAATAATTAAATAGTCTTAATGGCTGCGTGTCCCTCCTCCTCCTTCCCAAGACATTCTGCAATTTCTCTAAATCTCTGTTGCTGTAGGGCACTTAACTAAAGGGGGAAATATTTGAGCATTATCTGCTTCTGATCTTCCACATAAGGCACAGTAGGAAACACAAAGCTACAGAAGGTCAACCTTCGCCATATCCACTTATCCTACTTTGACTCATGAGAATAACTTTGCTAGATCAGACAAGAGCCTGCTCAGACATAAACTAACCCCTCCTCACAGGAAAATATGGAGTGAATGTTCTCCTTTCTGTCTGGTGATTGGTATTGTGCTACCTCTGAATGTGACGGAATTGAAATAGAAAATTGAAGCTTAGAATCATTGGTCACAGAATGGGGGACTCTTGTGGCAGTATCTTAAAAACCTTTTTTAATTTACAACATGCCTCCACCCTCCAAAACCAGGGCATGAACTAGCCTTTAAAATTAAGCTAAAACCTATCATTGCACAACTACTATACATTCAATATGCATATACAGAGATTTATAATCACCAACATAATTACTACACTTAAAAGGTAAAGGTTCCCCTCAAACATATGAGCTAGTCGTTCCCGAGTGTAGGGGTCAGTGCTCCTCTCTGTTTCAAAGCTGAAGAGCCAGTGCTGTCCGAAGATGTCTCCGTGGTCATGTGGCCTCTGCCACAGCATGACTAAATGCCATGGCATTTAGGCGCATGGAAGGCGCATGGAACACTGTTACCTTCCCACCAAAGGTAGTCCCTCTGTTTTCTACTTGCATTTTTATGTGCTTTCAAACTGCTAGGTTGGTAGAAGCTGGGACAAGTAACAGGAGCTCACCCCATTACGCGGCACTAGGGATTTAAACCGCTGAACTGCCGACCTTTCGATCGAGAATCTCAGCATCTTAGCCCCTGAGCCACCACATCCCTCTACACTTACTACACTTAGGAAAGTATAAAATCTTAAATCAACATGAAACCCTTCAAATAATATTTAATGGGAAGAAAATGGAATTCTGAGATTAGGACCAATGTTAGAATTTATGAGGAATGTTCTTCTTTGCCCATTAGTAGAAAAAGAAGGAAAGAGAATATGTGAGATTTCTAGAAAGTGCTTTGATATTTCAGTATTCTATCTAAAACATGAAGTTGAAAAAGATTCCTGTCTTCCACGTACAAGTCTTCTAGCATTTCTCCTGACATTTTAATACCACAAAACAGTTCATGAAATGGTGAAAGTTAAAACAACTGCCTGCATCTTTCAGCTGAAGAAGGATCTAAACCAGGGGTTCCCAAACTTGGCAGCTTTAAGACTTGAGGACTTCAACTCAAAGAATTCTGGGAGTTGAAGTCCACAAGTCTTAAAGTTGCCAAGTTTGAAGGCCTCTGGTCTAAACAATCGGCCTTCAAAGGTCCTTCCTCCTATAAGGAGATACCCTGCAGCTCATTGCCATCTAGTGGTCAAGGCCCCACAAGTATAGAGTTGGATGCTGATTTCATTGCAGCATAACTTTGCTCCTCGGCCAGCTCTGCATATAGTTAACGTTGATCTGCAGACGCCGCTGCTACTGCTGGACGTACTTCACTAACCTCAAGGTGAACTGGAGGGTGGGAGGGGAGAAGACGTGATTTGCTGTCAGAGGAATTGTGCTGACAATGAAGCTTGAGAAAATAACACCACAACCATTTCAGCCAGTTCAGCAGCTTTCACTATCTTTGTACATCCAGTTATTAAAAAGAGACACCACCCATGTCAGTGCAAACTACTGCGCGGGGAGATGGATGGATGGATGGATGGATGCATGGATGCATGGATGCGTGCATGGATGCATGGATGCGTGCATGGATGCATGGATGGGTGCATGGATGCATGGGTGTGTGCATGGGTGCATGGATGGATTGGTGCATGCATGCATGGATTGGTGCATGGATTGGTGCATGGATAGATGCATGCATGCGGTGGTAGGATTCAAGTAATTTAACAACTGGTTCTCTGCCCTAATGATCTCTTCCAAACAACCAGTTTGCCAAACTGCTCAGAAAATTAACAACCGGTTCTCCCAAAGTGGTGCGGAACTGGCTGAATCCCACCACTGGATCGATGGAGGGAGGGAGAGATATACACACATATATACATATGTATTTTTTTCCCCTTTTTGTTACTTTATATTAGTTTTTATATCCATTTGCAAGTGCAAGCATGGAAAATTTGTGTATAAGTATATGGAAGAAACATGGAAGAAAAAAACTAATAAAGTAAGAAAAGGGAAAGAAAAACGATCATATAGAAAGCTAAAAATGCAAGAAAGGGGAGAAAAGTAAAAGAAAAGCACAATTATAAATTTGCCTCTTATTTTATGCTTATAATATAATCTCTCCTCTCTATAATCTCTCCTGTCTCAAAACCGTAAATCCTAAATTTGTTTTTTATGTATTCTGTAAAATGTGTAAGGTTTTACATACTTGGGCAAGAAAAACCAAATGTACAGGTACGGAATAAGTGAACTTGGTTCAACAGCAGAAACTACAAGCCCTAGTAGACAATCACTTAAATATGAGCCAGGAATGTTCTGCAGCTGCCAAAAAAGCCAGTGCAATCCTAGGATGCATTAACAGAGGGATAGAACCAAGATCATGAGAAGTGACACTACCACCTTATAGTGCCTTGGTAAGACTTGGAATACTGCATCCAGTTTTGGTCATCCCAATATAAAAAAAGATGTTGAAACTCTGGAAAAAGTGCAGAGAAGAGCAACAAAGTTTATTGTGGGGGCTGAAGACTAATATATATAAAAAGAACAGTTGCAGGAATTGGGTATGTCTAGTGTAGTAAAAAGAAAAAACTAGGAGTGACATAGTAGCAGTATTTTAATATCTGAGGGGCTGCCACAAAGAAGAGGGGGCCAATCTATTTTCCAAAACATCAGAAGGCAAAACAAAAAGCAATGGATGGAAACTGAACAAAGAGAGAAGCAACCTAGAACTAAGGAGAAATTTCCTGACAGTAAGAACAATCAACCAGGGGAACAGTTTTCCTTGTGGATGATCCAACACTGGAGTCTTTTAAGAAGAGACTGGACAACCATTTGTCTAAAATGGCATTGGGCCTCCTGTTTGAGAAGGGGGTTGGACTAGAAGACCTCCAAGGTCCCTTTCAACTGTTATTCTGTATGTTCTAACATCTTTAGCAACCATTCCTCCATTGTGGGTGGTGCTGAATCTTTCCATTGTTGTTCATACAATAATCTTAGTGTAGTTACAGTGTATAACAATAAAGTTCTATGATTTTTTTAACTGTTTACCCATCAATCCCCCCAAAAATGTGGTCTAAATTGTATATTAAAATAGTTAAAAACAGAAATTTCTAGCTCTTTTTACATGTCCACCAAACATGATAAAATATCCTTTCTTCTTATTCACATTTCTAACATAAATTTGGAGAAATTTTCATCTTTCCATCCAAGACAATCAATGTGGCTTGTTTTCCATTATGTTGCTTCACATATTCCAAAATGTCTAGCACATTTTTAGTATTGTCCTTTTACTATCTTTTAGATAAAATACCACTTTGGTCCTCATGAATTCTTGCAAGATTATTTCAGTCTATCAGCTAGAATTATGGTGAACAACTTACAGTCGTATTCAATAATGATGTTGGCTTACGGTTTCTTTTTAAAGTCAAGTCTTGTCCATGTTTAGGTGTTAGTGCTGTCTTAGCTTCTTTCCAACTCTCTCACATCTTTCCTTCCTATAAGGTAGAATTCATTGTTTTGTAAAGGTTGCAAAAGTCCATCCTCAAAACATTTATAATAAGGACCTGAAAATTCATCTGTTCCAGGCATCATTCCTGGTTTAATCTTTTTTATAGCTTCATAAACTTCCTTATTATTATAAGTCTGTTCATAATCTGTCTGTTTCTCTGTAATCTTCAATAAATTTTGTTTTTTTTTCCATTACTGATTTTGATACTCAGGAAGGAAATACAATATCCTGCCCCCCATAATGATTTATTGTGTCGTGACTCGTGGTAGATATTATATAGAAACCATACCTCAAACCACAATATTTAGCCTTTAGAAAACTATTCTTTTCCAGTTAATAAACCCACTGCGATTGAAAATTCTAAAGTAGCTATGCTGTGTTTTAATAAGATACTGCAATCTGTAACATTTTTACTACCGGTAATTGATGACACTTCTTTCAATCATCCTTCCTAAGAGTGTAAAATGATTGCATTGGATTACAGCTTTAATCAATGAAAACATTTTTGCTGTACTGTACTATGAAAGTGGCACATAAATACATTCCAACTCCCCATATCATATGAGCTAGAACACCAGAATAACTATCCTATTTAAATCACCAATGTACAAACTACCTCAACAGAATTTCAGCTAAAGAGAGAAAAAAAACTCACTATTCATGCTTTGCAGAAACTGTTCACTCCTTTTCTTCAATGCTTGACCACACAATGCTCTTTTGTCAGACTGCAAAGGTAGAAACTCCCATTCAGCCCAACAAGCTCCCCCTCACTTCTGTTATGTGGGATAGAATATTGTGCTCTTTGCATTGATCTTAAGTGCAAGGATTCTTGCAAAGCCATCAATCTCTGACCCAACAGAAAACTCTACCAGAGAGATACGAGATCCTCTTACTAGCAATCCCTATCCAGCCCCAAAACAATGCTGGAAAACAGTGCTCTACTTATTCACAGTGTAGGGATTTGTTAAGGATAGGAACTGGTTGATTCTCCCAGTTTTTTTAAAAAAATAGTCTTTATTGATTTTTTTTACATGTTAAAATGCCCATGTTTATCCATTCATCTTTCTTACTTTTACAATATCTCAATAACGTTGTGTCTAAACATGGAATAGAAAAGAACATATTTTACTTAATTATACACATATTAACAGCATCAAGATTACTATTGGTACAGAATTGGAAGCTTCCGAACTTACCGTCTAATACACAAATAATACATAAAATTTATCAAATAGCAGAAGCAGACAGACTAACAATGAAATTAAAAGACAGTCAAGAATCGGAATATTTCAACATTTGGGAGAAGTGGTATAATTGGGTAAATCTAATTGGGTAATTCTCTTTTTTGTGTTGTGTATGTTTTCTTTTCCATGATTCTCCCAGTTTTATTCCCTCCCCAAAGTCATCTACAAACAGAGGAAAATACCCATCACTCACTTTCATTAATATGGATTGGAGGGGAGGCACGTTTTGATAGATACCGGTAGCTGTTGTTTATCAAGTTTATTCATCTGTCAAACTTTGTACACATGTTGTTCATGGATGTAGTTAAAGGCAGCTTGAATGTCAGCTAACATCAACTGATGCTTGGGGAGGGGGCTTGTTTTGGACATGGGCTTAGATCTATTCCTGAAGAGCACTAAACTCATGCTCAAAAGCCATCTAAAGAACAGCCAGCAAGACACAGAGAGGTTTGCTTGTGGCCACCACTTCTGATCAGCCGCTTGTCAATACAATTGTGGAGCTTTATTTGAAAGACACAAACTCTTGTCTTCCAAAACTAGAATGAACCCTGGGAACAGGCTTAGCGAGCAGAGGGGAGGGACCATTATGTCCACACCTGTCTAAAGTAGCCAATAGATGCCCTGCTGATTCTATCCCCTAGGGTTCACCTAACCATGTGAGCAACCCAACAGCCAGTGAAATGTGCCACATGATATTCCTGACAAAAATTATGTCCACGTAAGAGGAAAAGAACTACTTTAAAACCAGGACAAATGAGAAGACTGCATAAAATACGTTGCCAAGGCATGTCTGTGCCACGTTAGATACAAATGAGGAAGACTCTTAATCATAATCTAAGAGCTTCCTGAATTACTGTGAATTAATATCAGCTCCGCACACGTTGCAACTGATGGCCTACCTTATATGAGAAAATGAGAGATGGCATAATTGCATAGATTCATTAGTCTTCCATTTCTGATTCGGTCTTTAGATAATCTATAACAAATGTCTCTCTCAGAATTCACAACACAGAATATTACAGTTATTACCATGCAAGATAATGATTTTTCCTTTATTAAAGGAAAATCAATTGAATGTATGCACATCCAAACCATCCCACTGGCTAGGTTATGAACCAGTGCCAGACTGACTTAAAAGTCAGTGAACTAGCAGTGCCAAGATTTGTCTGATCAAGATGTAAGAAGACAGATGTAGCACTTAAGAGTAAAGATTGCTCTGCTAACACTCAGCAGCCCAGATACTTAGGATGCTTAATCAAAGGACACAAGACTAAATCATATAATTACTGGAGTACCAACTGCCTTATCTAGATTCTCTCAAGCCTGCTGTACTCTTCTAAACTCTATTTGTGGGTCACACTTTGCTTCCTTCACATTGTTGTCCTCCATTTCATACACAATTCTTTCATTCGATCTTTAAATCATTGGCATCTATTGGACTGTGACATAGAAAACATGCATGTTTGTGCAAATGTGTGATCATTCACAACCATAGCACGAAAGGGCAAAAGGGAGGGGAGCAAAAAGTGGTTGCAAAGAAAGCAACATTGGCGCAAACCAGCTTTGGCAGAAAATTTTCCCCTCTGCCACATCCTTCAGCTATTTATCGGCTCTGATAGGTTCTCATAATAACACAAAGAGAGAGGGAGGGAGGGAGAGAAATGTTGCAGCAAACCACAAAATGAAGGTTTGTGTCTACAGGAAGAATTGAAATAGAAGCAGTGAACACCTGTGGCCTAGAAATGCAAAGTACAAAAACGAAGGATAGGAAGTGCCCATTCAAAAACTCAGCATGTAACCCACAACTGCCAGAAATAGGGTATACTATTCTTATTGTTGGTTTTGTTATATTAAAAGGCTATTTTTATAGTGTTCCCTCCCTTGGTTTTATACACAAACCCAATATATCTGTAACACTTGACCTAAATATTTCTGCCTCCCCTTCTATATTTCTTCAAGGGATTACCTCATGACTTCTCATAGATGTATGGATGCTTCACAGTAGTGAAACCCATTATTTTTTACTACCGGTTCTGTGGTGGGCATGGCAGGGGAAGGATACTGCAAAATCTCCATTTCTACACCACTCTAAGGCCAACCAGAGGTAGTATTTGCCGGTTCTTCGAACTACTCAAAATTTCTGCTACAAGTTCTCCAGAACCTGTCAGAACATGCTGGAATTCACCCCTGATGCTTCAGCCTTCAGAGCAGGGTTTCCCAACCTTAGCAACTTTAGGATGTCTGGATTTCAACTCCCAGAATTCCCCAGTCAGCATCTTGCACTATAACTTTCATCATCCACAGTCAACAAGGCTCCTGCCTATGGGGCAAAGCAGCTGTAGTCCAAAGCATCTGGAGGATGTTGTGTTAAGGAAAGCTGGTTAAATATTCATTGTATCTTGCTATTGCTAACCTTGTGAACTTTTGGAGAATATTTTGTTTTGATTCTCAGCACAAATATCTTCCCCAGTGAGAGGGGTGATACTGTGAACAGTGGAGTCAAGCAAATGGTGGCCTTTGGGTTATCACCAGCCTTGTCTGAATGACATAGAAATATAAAATCAGAAGGAACTATTTAGATGGGGGGGTCAAACTCATGTCATCAAGGCAGCATCATGTGTTGTATCAGGATTCCCCCCCCCCTTCGTCATGCCAGGGCGTGACACATCCTTGGAGGTATATAAATAGAATAAGAGTTGGAAGGGACCTTGGAGGTCATCTTGTCCAACCCCCTGC
>JANHFP010005501.1:33214-44011 GCA_032468135.1 Calamaria suluensis | reverse complement strand
TTTTTTTTCTGCTGAGTCCGAAGGCCACGCCCACCTGCTGTCCTCCCCACCCACTCTCAGCTTCCCGAAAGAGACGCAGCGCGCGAGCCTGGCACGGAGTGAGTATGGGAGGGAAGAAGGGAAGGATACCCCTGACTGCCCTCTCCCTCCACCTGGCATGGGGCGCCCGCCACTTCAGCCCCCTCCCAGGAGCTTCCGGGCTTTCTTTGGTGGTGCTGATTTTCTTCTGCGGTGGCAAGGAAGAGGAGGAGTCCCGCGTGATGGCTGCGGGTCCAGCGCCTGCCCCGGACCGCCACCAGGGCTTTCTCCCAGCTCTCCAAGGGCTCCTGCTCCTCCTCACTGCCGCAGAAGAAAGAGACTGCTGGCTTTCTTCTGCTGCAATGAGGAACTGCCTTTCTGGTCTTTTTCCGATCCCTTTTCACTTAGATCGCTGGCGTGCTTCCATGGCCATCGGCTGCAAGGAAGTAGAAAGAAGGAGGAAGGTGAGGAGGAAGCCAGGCGCGGAAGGCCCTGAGGGGGAGAGGAGGGGGCGTGGAACATTCCGTGGCTCGGTGGGTACAGCCGCCACCACCGATGACAGCTCCATCTCCGCCTCCGCCTAAGTATTTCAGTATTGAGGCGGAGGCGGAGCCGTCATCGGCGGAAGCGGAGGAGGGGGCATGGAACGTTCCCGGAACGGCCAATGACAGCTCCAGTTCCGCCTCTGCCTAAGTATTTCGGCAGCGGTGGCAGCCGAACCCGCCGAGCTGCGTAACGTTCCAGGGCCCCTACTCTCCTCCCTCAGTACGGAGGCAGAGGCGGAGCCATCATCGGCGGAGGCGGAGGAGGGGGCGTGGAAAGTTTCATGGCTCGGCGGCTACCGCCACCTCCGCCGATGACGGCTCCGCCTCTGCCTCCGCCTCTGCCTCAATACTGAGGGAGGAAAGGAGGGGTCGTGGAACGTTCCCGAAACGGCCAATGACAGCTCCAGCTCCGCCTCTGCCTCAGTATTTCGGCGGCTGTGGCGGCCGTACCCGCCGAGCTGCGTAACGTTCCAGGGCCCCTCCTCTCCTTCCTCAGTACGGAGGCGGAGGCGGAGGTGGAGGCGGAGCCGTCATCAGCGGAGGAGGGGCTGTGGAACGTTCCACGGCTCGGTGGCTACCGCCGCCTTCACCAATGACGGCTCCGCCTCCGCCTCAATACTGAGGGAGGAAAGGAGGGGGCGTGGAACGTTCCTGAAATGGCCGATGACAGCTCCAGTATTTCGGCGGCGAGGGAGGAGAGGAGGCGGCCTGGAATGTTCCAATTGAAATATCTCAGGTTACACTTAAAATTTCTAAAAATCCTTTCTTAGTGAGCATGTGCATACCAAGTGGAACAGGTATGCCAAATTTCATGTCTGTAGGTGAAATAGTTTTGGAGATCTTGTGATGAGTCAGTCAGTCAGTCAGTCAGTCAGTCAGTGGTATTTCGCAAATATAGTAGTGGGGATGTGAGAATCAGTAGTCCCATCTCTTAAAGAAATATTTATTTTATATGAGTACAGAAAGATGCTACATATAAATTATTTGCTTGTATACACAATCTGGGTTAGTTAATTATCCATCAGCTTTATCATAGAACATGTCTGCCAGAACTTTTATTCTGGTTAAATTCCTTCTGCTTATTAAGCTCATCTTGGGCATCATGCAAAATAAATATGCCTTTCTGATCAATAGATTACGGTCAATGAATCTTTTCTTTTTACTGGGAGATCTATGGCTTCATTCTGACTAGCTTCCTGCCACTTTGGCATCTTGTTTTCTCTTGCTTTGATTTGCACACACTCCTTCAGTGAATTTTCGTTGAAGCATGTTAACTTATCAGTCATTCCAATGCTTTCCCCATTTTCTCTTCTCCTGACATGTCCTCCTAATGTACTTATTCATTCAATTTAAATACTGGTATATGATGGCCGATAAGTGACTCACACAAGAACAAACAGAGGAGGCAGCTTTGCAAATAGTCAAATGCCAAACTAGAGTGGAAAATAGGCCTCCCAGCATCAGCAAACTTTAGATGTCTAATATTTATGGCCAATTGATGTCATTAGAAAGCAAATAAGGCCTCTTATGCTGCATTACAAAAGATTAACGGCAAGCAAAGGGACTTAAATAACAGAGATAAGTACTGTTTTAGGCTGGAAATATTTGCTGGACCTCCTCACAGCTTTTAAGATAATGGATCTCTGTATATCTATATTGAATCTAGTCATAAAAGCTTTAAGGCATATTTCTGTAGAAGCAACCTCAAGAGGTGACCCTTTGTTTTATAGATAAATCTCAATAAATTTTAAAAATGAAAGGAGAAAGAGAGATATTTCATAGTGCTTCTGAAATTCTCAAATATCATGAAATAGCTGGGTGGAAAGATGTGAGGTGAAGCTGTTATCTTCCCTTCTTGTACTTATTTTCCCTGCTCTGAAATGCATACATTTTTCAAGAGCAAAATGCTTCTTGAAACTGGGCTGGGTTCATTGGTCTGTTCTTACCAAATTTTAACTGATACTGGGGGTAACTATCTGCCCATGGTTTGTGTCACAGTGAATTTCAGCCTCAACTTAAAACTACTTTATGAGTGATCCCAAAATCATCATCTAGTACAGGGCTTCCCAAACCTCAGACCCCTGTATTCAAAATTTGGCCATGGGAGTGGCTGGCTGGAGCATGTACAACTCAACTTGCACAAGCAGCAGCCCAGCGGGCACTCACGTGTGCACAACAGCCCACTGCTTGTGAAAGTTGAGCAGCGCATGTGCTTGTCAGCCTACCACTCGCACAAGGGCTGCCTATGTGCCAGCCTGTCCTGTTTCTCTCTCCCTGTCCCCCAGCTGAGCCAACAAGCAGAAAAGGTTGGAGACTGCTGATCTAATATAATTTAATGTGTGATCGAGTGATTTATTTATTGACTTATTTATTAAATTTGTATGCCGCCTGATTCCCAACAATTCCAGATATTCATTAAGCTGTGCAAGAGACTTCCAGGTTGGGCAGGCGCTATGATGCTGCATTTGTGCCAGAGCTCCATCTGACACAATTAATTTTGAGCCAAGGAAGACTTGTAAAGGGTGAGTGGGGTCTAGTGGAGACCCACTTCTGGAAGGGGAATATCTGGGGAACGCGGTGATAGGCGCTAAGCCATGTCCAATAAGAAGATCCCCAGGCTTTTTTGGCATCAAAAAAATTGGTCGATTTCCAGAGGCCGATCTGAGACGTACCACCCCCTTCAATGGCAACAAGGAAGGAAGATAAAGTAAACAACTGAATATTGATGTAAGTTTGGTTATTATACTTCTCTCAATGGAGGAGAGAAATGAATGAACTCCCTCCTGCACTACGAAGGCTCCCGGATTTGCCAACTTTTCGCCGGGAGCTAAAAAGTTACCTCTTCCGACTTGCTGGCCTGGGTTAGTTTTAATTGGGTTTTAAATTAAATTTAAATTTGATTGTTCATATTTTAAATTGGATTTTAAGGGATTTTTAATTATTAATTTTTAATTGAATTCTAAATGTAAATAGCCATTGAATTATTTAATATTGTTTTAATTTTTGTCTCCTGGGGTTTTAAATTGATCATGGCTGTACACTGCCCCGGGTCCACGAGGAGAGGGGCGGTATAAAAATCTAATAAATTAATATTAATATTAATATTAATAATCTATTAGCAGTTCTGAGGAGGTCAATTAAGCTAGATTTTCCATAGGTTTTTGATAAGTAGAATTTGTAAACAAAATAATTAACAGTCTTAGCAATTTTATTTATTATTCCTGTATTATTTTCTTCATTTCCATGAACGATACACATACTCTATATCCATGATGGAAAAGCTATGGCACACATGCCACAGATGGCATGCATAGCCATATCAGAGGGCATGTGAGCTCAGCTCCACCAGCTGATCTTCAGGCCTTCTTAGCCCACTGGAAGTAAGAAAACAGGCTGTTTCCTGCCTCCATAGGGCCTCGTGAATGGTGGGGAAGGCGTGTTTTCCTCCTCAGGCTCCAGAGCCTTTGTAGGAGCTTGGGAAGGGCGAAAACGGCCTCTCCCCCAGAGGCCCTCCGGAGGCAGGAAATGGCCTGTTTGCCACCTTCCGGAAGTTGGCAAACGGGCCATTTCCTGCCTCTGAAAGGTCCTCCGAGGGGGGGAGGCCATTTTCGCCCTCTCCAACCTCCTACAAAGGCTTCTGGAGGTTTGAGAGAGAAAAATTGCATGCCAGGAGAGTGGGGAAAGGGGGAGCATGGGGGGTTGCATGCATATGCATGGGGCCATGGCGCATATCCACCCTCTTTTCCCATCTCGCTCCTGGCACGCGATGGCAAAAATGTTTCCCATCACTGCTCTATATTGTAACCAGGGGCTCAAATCTCTGCCCTTTGTAAATGTGCAACTGGACAGAGCAAACCCTCACCTTTTCTTTAGCTTGTATTGCATGTACATAAACAGGAATAGGTCTTCTCTGGTCCATTTGCCCCTGTCAGTTTTGTATTGTTAAACTTAACTCTTAGCCCTTCATTTCAAAGTGTAGGTTATTATTGTATCTCTGCCATTTTTGTATTGTTGTTATTACTTCTATGACCAAGATATTCATTTTATTAGATTTATATTAGATTTTGATTTGAATAGGGACTTGAGATAATGATATGAACCTTTTTGAGCCAGTAGGACAATCTGAGAATGATTCATCTCTCTGCCTGGAAAGAAAGGGTTTGCCAATTCACAAAATTAATGCTGAGGTAGACATAGGGAGGGGGGGAGTCAAACTGGTTAGAATACACTCCGACTATCCAGTATACCTCCTATCTTCTCTTCTATTTCTAGGCAGTGAATACTTTAAAACATATATGGCCTATACCCATCCATCATTTCTATTATCTAAAAATGATCATTGAGTCTAATAAAAAAGGGGAAAAAACCCAATGTGCTAGTTGTATCTGCAGACCAATAAGTCTTTGGGTTTTCTGGAAGATTCTTGCTTATTGACTGTGGTGATTTTGCAACACTGATATGAAAAGACCGTATACATGTACAATATTCCTTGGTTATTGCTTAATAAATTTTGTTTCTTGTCTTGAACTATTGAAGTTAATGGTCCTGGATATATTATGCTGCCCTCAATGTTTTTAACATTTTCAAGAAGAAATAAGATTGAACGGAAATTAAAAGACCAAGTAATATTATATTAATTTTAACTCCATTAACCAGCAGTCAAACTGATTTCTTTCCTGTTTTTTTCCCCTGTTTGTTAGTGATTAATTCAATGATTGACCCTGATGGAACATTGGATGCTTTAAGCAATTTGGGACTTGCCGGTCCTGTCCAAGCAGCTCATCCTAAGCAGAAATCCACTCCTGGTTCTCAAAGTGCCCATCCTCAGATACAGACCAACTGTCTGCCAGAAGCAAGGGCTGTACGGCCAACCACTGCCTCTACATCACGTGAACTTGGAACTGTTGAATCCGAGCATGATTTCAGCATACATTTCAATAGGTTCAATCCAGATGGAGAAGAAGAAGATCCAACTTTGTGTAAATGACATGAATGTGATCAGTACTTTTAGTATTGAATGTGCAAAATTCATTAAGAGTCTTAGCATCCTCTAAACAGTAAAGCAAGGTTGGTAAAACTGTTGTTGCTTTGTTATTACCAACTACTTTGTGATATTTTGGATGTCACAAACCATTCAACTCATTGAGGTAAACATTGGTAGCAATGAAGATGCACAGTTTATGATCATTTTATGAGTTTCACAAACACTTGCTTTGAATATTTTCCTCCATAGTTTATTTTGTTTAAGCAGACTTTAACCAGCCAACTGTCCTTCATTTTAAAATTCTGAGTCTCCTATGACAAGGTGATCTTAATTAAGCTGCTTGACTTAAATTTGTATAAAATGGTCACTTGTTATGAATAAAGGGAGCTAATTAGGACATTACATTTTAATGATATCACAATATAAGGAAAAGCAGACTTCAGAATAATTAATTGTTGTATCCTGGAGATTGCTTAAAGGTTTACAGGGCTCAAATATTATGTTTGCACTAAGAATTTGCTGAGAGTGGAGAATGAACATATCAGTAGGAACTAATTATGCTATACTGTACTTTGGAAAATGATCAAAATTGTCATTTTTTAAAAAAACAATACCATTTTGAGAGAGGGGTAAGTCAACTTTCTAGGACAATCCATTTGACACGAGGATCCTATTCAATATGTCTTTTTGATGTTAATGAAATTAAATGTTATATAATTTCTGTTCAGGTGTTTGGAACTACAAAACTGATTTAAATATATTGCTGTGTATGTCTACTGCTTGAAATTCTTTTTTAATGCTTTGTTACCAAGATCAGACACGACATTCATCGATCATGACTTCTGAAACTTTCTTCCAAAGTTTGGAGATAGGGTAGTGATAATCTAATCATAATAACTCCAGGCATACAAATTATAAATGTTTTCCTGTAGAATCTCTAGTAAATCTGTCTAATATGTTTATAAGAATTTCTGGGGGGAAAACTTGCTAACGTAGACCTTTTGCTTATACTGCTTAACAGCAAATCTATTAAAATATCTCATATAAGCCTATTTATCTTTAAACTGTCCCAATTTTAACATTTGGAAATAATAATTAAAAAAATAACCATCTTGTATTTCCAGAACACTGTAATTTCAAGAATGTCTGCTACATGTAATTAATAACTGGAAATCTCTTGTTTTTTTCATCAGTCTATATTCTAAAATTAATAATACAACTTTGAAGCTTCTATGAACCAGTCTTTAATATTTCAGCAATAATCA
This sequence comes from Calamaria suluensis, assembly GCA_032468135.1. Lineage (NCBI taxonomy): Eukaryota > Metazoa > Chordata > Lepidosauria > Squamata > Calamariidae > Calamaria > Calamaria suluensis. Next base: position 37,199 of record JANHFP010005501.1, on the reverse strand, counting down.
TATGTGTTGGTTGTTTAAAAATACTCCTTTCCTGTACAGGATTTTTGGAACTATACAGGATTTTGGAAGTCATTGCAAAGCTTGGCCAATTAATTATACAAAAAACTTTTTTGTAGTGATATAAAGAACCCAATAATCCTATTGTATATTGGATTACTTTTCTTGTTTTTTTGAAAATTTAAATCTGCCTCTTGTCAGACTCTGTATCCCACTCAGAGGTCAGGAAGCAATTGTTTACAGATACCATAGCAGTTTAAACTGATGTATGATGAATATACATATATTGAGGATAGTGATATTTTGGCCATTATCATTCCTTCCTATCTTTTCAGTGCTTGGGAGAACCACAAACATACAAGCATGAGAAACTAGGAAATCGTTATAGAAAAATTAAACCTTTTGACTCTTTAACACAATTCTTTTTGTGTATTCTTTTCCAGACATTTACACATTTTGTGTTCTAATATTTGCATATACAATTTTCTTATTTGTATGGATGCATACTCCTTATTTATTTTTGTTACACTTATAATGTATGATGTTACAAGCATTTACAGCTCCATTTTTAAATAAAGTGTTTCTGGAACTTTATACAATAATCTGATAGAAATGTGTGATTATCTGTGTGAACATGTGATTTGGATCGAGTTCAGTAATTATGAAGAAACATTTTTTAAAAGGTATTATGTGCTTGAGAATAATTTTACTGAACTTTGTATTATCTTGGTGTAAAGAATAACATTACTTTTATTGTATAATAGGTCTTCACAAAGGGAATCTAAAATCAGTGTATGTACAGTTATTCCAGCCCACATGCAAACATATGTATGATTTCCTATTGGAAATTGGGTGTGTGGGATTCAGAGAATGATTCAGAGTATAGAGAGCTGAGTATTATTTTACCATGGAAAGAAGTATCTCTCATTACATATACAACAAGGCTTCTTGTGAAGATTTTAACAGCTGGACAAATTCATAATGAGAGAAGCAATTAGATGTTTTATGTCTAAAGGTCAATACCAAAATCATAACTACCCAACAACTGCAGGATGAACTTCCATTCCTAAGTCCAGTTTTCTGTTTACCAATGACTGCTAGTCTTACACTTATTTAATTTCAGCTTGTTCTCCCTTACTCAGCAGATGAACAAGCTTAGAGTTCAAGGATATTGACTCCTTGGAAATTGATTAAATGGAATAGTATCACTGAGCCATCATTAACATGCTCTGAATTTATCATGCCAACAGGGCAGATAAACATGACCAATTTATAGTTCTCACAATCTTCAACATTGATCCAATTGGTGTGTGTTTTGTTAACAGACCAGTGGTATGAGCTTAAAAAGGCTAACTAAATTGGTAGCCTTTGAGCCAAATGGACTCATTTCATTTAGTGCCATAGATTATACATTCTGAATTAACATTTCCTCCATATTGTGGAGTTTAGTTTCATTTCGCTTTAATAACGTCTAAAGCAATTTTGGGCAATTTATTGTGATTTATTTTAAAACAATGTGTGGTCAGTGTTGTTAGGTGCTAGGAACTGCAATTCAAGAGTGGCTGAAGGGAACCACAGGTTCCCAAATTTCTTACGATTGCTGAGATCAATGGAATTCTAATTGAAATGATAATTTGGATATTAAATATGATATCATGGAAGTTTATATTTTGACTTTAAAATGATGACAGTTTAATAACAAAATGAAAATTATGAGCTCAGATTTTTGTGTCATGACTTGTTCTGATCTCAAACCAAAACTCACAATTTCAACAGTACTACATCAAGTAACATGTTGCCACTGCCATCAACACCCTACTTCCTGCATGGATTTTATGCGCTAACAGCTTTTTGGGGAGCAGAAAGTACTTCTGCATGACAGAACGTTTGCTTTTCACTAATCCCATCCATCCATCCTTTGCAACCCAAAATATTGGAGGTTCTTTGCAGTAGCACAAGGCATCAATTTATTTAATTTACATACTATTGTAGACTGCAATGACTCCCAAGGCAATAAAAACAACTTTAAAACCAATACAAAAATGTTGGCATACAGCACAATGGTATACATTTAACTACAATAGTTGTGTTTTAATTACTTTTTGGACAGCCACTAGGATGGTTGATAACTTGAGCCAAATCCTTATCAATGTTATTCCATATCAGGAGAGCCAGAGCAGGAAGGCACTTTGCAGAGTCCCCTTTGCCTCTCAATACTAGAAGAATCACTAGTGCATTATGTAGGGAAGCACACAGTGGATAGTTTGATTCTACACAAACTTCAGTACGCCTAAAGGTACCTTGGAATGAAGTTATATAGAGATTTATAGAACAAAACTAGCACTATAAATTGAACATCAAAATTTTAATGGAAATTGTCCTGTAACACAAGTCGTACAGCTGTGACAATACACTTGAGTATTGCATTTTGGAACAATTAACAGTTCCTAAGTGATCTTCCATGCCTATAGAATTACAGATAGAGCCATAGCTGACATACCAGCCAAAACCGGGCAAATCCCACCCACCCCCAGCTATAGCCTCCCATCTGTCTCACAAGCAATCCAGATGGACCCCAAGTCATGGAATTACTTCTTCAAAAAATTAGCACATAATCCAAAATTAGTATCAGACCTGCCAACCCTTCTAAACAAGCCAAGCAACAACTTGTTTTTGCTAGCATTTGTTCCATTCAGCCCCTAAAACCACCTAGACCAAGGATAAAATTTTAAGCATCTCTGTCTCAGTCCAGGAGAAGTTAAATTCTGTGTCATTGGTGTACCGATAATACTATACCCCAAGCTAATTGATAAGTTTTCCCAGGGGTTTTAGGTGGATCTTCAAAAATACTATGGAAATGATTGAATCCCGAGGCACCTTATAAGGAAGCCATCACTGAGCTAAAGGCTTCCCCTCCTTAAGATCACAACAAAGAAGATAATAATCTGCTATTTCTATTCCTTGCCCAGGTCTGAATGAGATCGAAAAGAGTTCAGGTAATCTATTTCTGCATTGTAAAATAGAATTAAAACAATCTTGAGGCAATAATTATCAGAGTCCCCCCTCTCATTCTCTTTTTGTATTATTTGATCAATGAACAAGAGGAGATAAGAGGTGCACAAAATACAGTCACAGGGCTCTGCACAAAATTCAGAAAAACCAAATAATGGGAATTCCATTTTTCAAACTTTGATAATTTGGTGACTCTTGGCCAGTTATTAGGTTTCAGGTTGAACCCTGAGGAGGTGAAAGAAGATAATCTCATGTAAGGCATGGAAAATATTTATTAATAAATAAAATCATTTAAGATTTAGTTAATCTGCTTTTTAAAAGATCAATGTTCCACGTTTTGAGGTAGCTTTAGATTTCTCACATTTATGCCTAAGATTTTGTTCTTCAAGTGCTGAATAATACTTAGAGACACTAGATGGCATATTGGTTCACTTTTTTACAAATTAATGCCAGATGGATTTCTGTGACTTGCTCCTTTTCCTGAAAGAACATCCTTCTCAAAGCAGTTAACAAAAATTACAAAAGTAATAATGATAAAATTAAAACAACAGTTTGTTTTTTAATAAAAGCAGACTACAGGTTTCAACCATAAAGTAATAGCAACCATTACAATTCATTGACTATCTTTTTCATTAATTCAAACAACAGTGCACATTGGAGAACAATAAAAACAAAGCATTATGTATCTGTAAAAATAATAATTCTGCAATGGTATCTTTAACGCCATCAAACAATATTTGCCTATCCCAGATTCTTGGGAAGAACTTGATAGGTTGATAAAAATGCCAAATCCAGTCTAAATATCTGGTTGACTCTGCAATGAACAACAACAATAATAATAACAGCTATAACTATATTCTGTTCCTAGGTTAAAAACAAAATATAAATAAAACTATTTATTTATTATTTATTTATTTATTTATTTATTTATTTATTTATTTATTTATTTATTTATTTATTTATTTATTTATTTATT
>JANHFP010005501.1:10670-24647 GCA_032468135.1 Calamaria suluensis | reverse complement strand
ATAAATAAATAAATAAATAAATAAATAAATAAATAAATAAATAAATAAACCTATAGTAAAAATTCTGACTGACCCCACCCCCATTTATTCTCTGCCTCCCGAGTCCCAGCTGATCGGGAAGAAATGGGGATTTTGTAGTAACCTTTTCCTGGATTGGGGAGGGAATGGAGATTTTACAGTATCCTTCCCCTGCCACGTCCACCATGCCACACCCACAGAACCTGTAGTAAAATTTTCAGAAACCCACCACTGGGCAAAATGATACACATAGTGAACCATTGGTTTATTTAGCGATCATGGTTTAACTGCCCCCAGGAAAAAGGGTTGCAAAGTCCACAGCTTTATGAGTGTCTCAAGTTATAACACTCATGGGCAGGCTTCATTATGGTCACAACTCAAGAGCTCCCTATGCAAATACTGCGCAAGGTTTTCACTGCAATGTTCATCTGACATTAAGTAGCAATCTAAAATGTTATAGGGATCTTCTTCCTGGTTTCATCTTACTACAGGAAATAAACAAAATCATTTCTTGTGCTGCTGTTGTTCCAAGGTAGAAATTTTAAAAAATGTGAATGGTCCTAAAGAATGAACTCCAAACATTAACTCTTGACCCAAAGAGAAGGCTTGGAAACTGACATAATGAAGGATGTGATAAAGTGAAGTAGGGCAGCCAATCAAGTACTCTTTCTCCAAGTCTCTTTCAGAAACAATTGATTTGACAAGTTTCCAAAAACACATAAGCAGCTTTGGCACCAGAACCTCTTAACAAAACAAGACAGCTCATTGAAAAATCATGAGGTGACTTAAAGTTTGATTAAGTGCCTTTCTTCAGCTCTAGATGTATTTATGATCTGTAATGCCGGAAGATTAAAAGGCAAGTCAAATTCCAGGTTGCAGATTGAATGGAAAAATCTTAAGGGCTGGTTTATTCAGTTTATTTCTCTTCTTCCAAAGTACAACTATGTATCTTCTTCAAAATGCTCCTATGTTTCTTTCAGGTTGTCCCAGAACAAACTATTTTACAACTGAACATAGTGGCCACCATTCAAATCCAAAACAATTTTGCTGAAAGTCACTTTTGAAGAGCATTTTTTTCTGTATTCTTTCCTTGACCAAAATCTATCATTAGGCAGAAGTGACAGCTCCCCAGCTGTTCCTTTTGAGCCCTTGACTGTCCCCAGTTTTAAAGGTCAGAGCCATGAGTGCTCCATAGCAGGCCTGATTTTCTTATATTTGCCAACTGCTGTCAAGCATCATGAAGGATCCCACCTGACAGCCCTTTATAGAATGGAGGCAGATTCCATTGGGTTCTTCATGATAGGCAGCAAAATATCCTGGATGCATACCATTGTGCTTCTAGGACTTTAACTCTGCGTATTTGCTGGCTGGTAAGGATCTAAAAGCTGACTCATACTCTGTCAAGGACCTAGGAGTACTCACTTCAAAAGATCTAAGATCCAGAGCTCACTGTAACATCATTGCAAAAAAGGCACTAAGAGTTATCAATCTTATTTTACGAAGTTTTCTCTTTGGTAATGCTATACTTCAAACTAGGGCATATGAAACCTTATCAGACTTATACTAGAAGACTGTTCACCTGCCTGGAACACTCACTGTATTTCAGACATCAATACATTAGAGAGGGTCCAGACATATTTTACTAGAAGAGTACTGAAATCTTCTGCTTGAAATAAAATTCTCTATACCACGAAGATTGAAATTTTAGGTCTCGATAGCCTTGAACTATGCTGTCTACATTCCGACCTATGCTTAGTTCATAAGATTATTTACCAAAACATCCTACCTGTAAATGAGTACTTAAATTTCAACCGTAATATCAGAAGGGCTATCAATAGATTCAAACTCAATGTAAGTCCATCAAATCTTGATTGTAGGAAGTATGGCTTCTGCAATAGAGTAGTAAATATCTGAAACACTTGACCTGATCCTGTTGTTAGTCTCACTAATTCCCATACCTTTTCCCTTAAACTGTCTACTGTGGACTTTTCATGTTTTTTAAGAGGTTTAGTTTAGTTTTATTTATTAAGAGGTCCCTAAGGGTGTGTGTGCATAAGTGCATCTGCATGCCTACCATCCCTGTTCTACTATCCCCATTTATATATAATCATTCTGTGTGTTTATGGCTATGTTTTGCCTATTTATATCCTTTTATTTGTGTCAATGTCTATGTCTATACTGTTACTTGTTTCCTTGTATGTGCTGATAAATTAAATAAAATTAAATAAATATTTGAATGTAAAATATTTCATAGCATAACTTCTTAACTTAATAGCTTCTTCTATGTTACCTTTCATTGGACTGGAAAATTGTCCTGCCCATCTCTCTCCCCCTCCCTGTCCCCCTCTCTCTCACACAAGCAGAAGGAATACAACTCTTTCATTCTTTTTCATTGTGAAAAACTTTCCATATTTCAAAATACATAGCCTTGATGGAAAGAGTTCTTCTTTGGTAGGGCTGTTCCAATTCATAGAATGAAACTCAACTGGGAAAATTGAGTTGCTTGATGACTTGCCTTGCCTATTAGTTTGCCAGTTACAGTTAAAAAATAAATAATATATTCATGAAATGCTGTTTGTAAAGGAGGGCAGTAAAATGCAAACCATTGTTAAAGAAGCAGTGTATAGCCAGAGATTGATGTGATGACTGGTTTTAAAAAGTCTACCTTTTCCAATTATCCCTCTTTTGCAACACTCTTTTATGTCATTGATCCTTATTCTCTACATGATTACTTCCCAAATATCTTTCAAGATATGCACTGTATTTTTCCTCTTTCCAAGACATTGCACTAATGTTTATATCATTTTCCTGCATTGCCTAAAAGGATCTTTTGCTTGGAAAGATGGAGTGCTTTCTCATGGCCACCTTTGTGCTGAAATTTAACCATTTGTTTTCCCTGTAAGGAAAATGCAGTTAGCATAAACAGTTTTGTGGACTCAGGCTCCTTCAGATGTCCAATAGCCTCCTATTTGACATCTGCATGAGCTGAATCCTCCAAAAAGAGACCTGGCATATAGAACAGGAAAGGATAGGTTAGGATAGGTAGGTTAGGATAGGATAGGATAGGATAGGATAGGATAGGATAGGATAGGATAGGATAGGATGGAATTTTATTGGCCAAGTGTGATTGGAGACACAAGGAATTTGTCTTGGTGCACATGTTCTCGGTGTACATAAAAGAAAAGATACATTCGTCAAGAATCATAAGGTACAACAATTAATGATAGTCATAGGGTTCAAATAAGCAATCAAATCATATTAGGAAACAGTCAATATAAATCATAAGGATACCAGCAACAAGGTTACAGTCATACAGTCATAAGTGGGTGGAGATGGGTGATGGGAAGGATGAGAAGATTAATAGAAGTGCAGACTTAGTAAATAGTTTGACAGTGTTGAGGGAATTATTTATTTAGCAGAGTGATGGTGTTGGGGAAAAATGTTATTGTGTCTAGTTGTTCTGGTGCTCAGTGCTCTTTAGCGTCATTTTGAGGGTAGGAGTTGAAACAGTTTATGTCCAGGATGCGACAGGTCTGTAAATATTTTCACAGCCCTCTTTTTGACTCATGCAGTATACAGATCCTCAATGGAAGGCAGATTGGTAGCAATTGTTTTTTATGAGAAACGTTGGTACGGTAATTTTTTTTCCAGGTTGTCAATTCATAGTTGTGACAGTTGCAGAGAAAATTACAAACAAGAGTGTTGGTTTATATGTCATTCTCTTCTTGGCATCAATCTACATATCTTTTGATCCTAGCTAAAGCTTCCAAGGCTGCAAACTTTATATTGAAATGGTTACTGCAGTTCCAATACTAATTTGAGATTCTAAAGAATCTGCAATAGATGGATTGCTTTTAGTTCTTCCATTCAATCATGACCACTTCTCGGAAACTAGCTGCAGAAGTCTCTGCACTGTTCTTAGAAAGACTTTTCAGGAGGGGTTTGCCATTGCATTGTTTCAAGGACTGATAGAGAATGGCCTGCCTAAGATCGCCTTGCTGGCTTTGTGCCAAAGTGGAAGTAGTAGAATTCACAGTCTCCTGGTTTCTAGCTTGGTACCTTAACCACTATACCAAACTTGCATCTTTATATGGTCTACACTGCTTGGCAAATACTAACATGAAAATTGTCTCAGGCACTTTAAAAGCACTTGGAATGAGCTTGTTAAAATTGAAAAATATTAAAATATAGATTAATTCTGCATGGGTGATAAGGGTAATCTGTATATCAACAAATTAGATAATTTTCACCTTCAGGAGAAATAGAATTCCTTTTGGAGCAACTTTTATAAATAAACAAATATTAAACAAAATGTGCATTTGATTAATATAGAAATAATACAGTAAATGGTTAAACTATTTTAAATTCAGAACTAACTGTTGTCTAATACAGTACTTAAAGATCAATGCTTCTACATCTCATTTTACAGGAGAATCAAGACCAATTATTTCATAGTCTCTCTCGCCTTTGCTGACTTGCTAGTATCTGTTTTGGTGATGCCATTTGGAGCGATTGAACTGGTTCAAGATAACTGGATTTATGGAAGGATGTTCTGTTTGGTTCGCACTTCTCTTGATGTCCTCCTCACTACTGCATCAATTCTTCATCTGTGCTGTATATCATTAGACAGGTAGGAGCAAAGAAATGTCTATTTTATTTTGCACTGGTTCCTTACAATCTACACTTTTCAGCAAGATGCAAATTTAAGAACAGGCTGCAGAGAACTATTCTATATGCAGTGCTTACTCTGTGCTCTACCTATCTTCATTAATAGGTGTTAATTCTGCCTAAGGAGTAAAATATATAATCTGGATACATCACAATTGGCTGGAGGAAATTTTGTGTTCCTTTTTTGCTTTGGGGGAAAGTTTGAGAGTATTGATTGTTAGTAAAGGTAAAGGTTTCCCTCGCACATATATGCTAGTCGTTTCCGACTCCAGGGGCCAGTGCTCATCTCTGTTTCAAAGCCAAAGAGCCAGTGCTGTCCGAAGACATCTCTGTGGTCATGTGGCCGGCATGACTAAATGCAAAAGGCGCTGGGAACGCAGTTACCTTCCACCAAAGGTGGTCCCTATTTTTTTCTACTTGCATTTTTACATGCTTTTGAAACTGCTAGGTTGGCAGAAGCTGGAACAAGTAACGGGAGCTCACCCCATTACACGGCACTAGAGATTTGAACCATTGAACTGCCGACCTTCCGATCAACAAACTCAGCTGCCTTACCACGCTGAGCCACCATGTGTCCCACCAGCTTGCTACTCACCTATAAATAAATGATATCAGGACTGCTCTGACAGAATTGAATTGAAGGTCTATTGAGAGCCTTTTATTTGAAGGGAGAAATAGATGGGTCTTCTCTGAACAGAAGCTTTGGAACTCTTCAGCTCTTCGTGTTTGTTAAAGGCAATTTTATTTTACCATGCCCTCCAATCTAGAGCTGACATATATCTTGTGGGAGTGTTAGTTTATTATTTGTTTTATTACTGTTTGGTCTATTGTTACTGTTGGTTTTTTAATAAGTTGATGTATTACCATTGTTTCTTTTTAATCATTTTAATACTCCATCTAGATTCTTTTAGTTTAGGACAACTATAAAAACAAATATGTAATAGCAAATTCATTCCAAGATTGTATATGCCACTATAACACAATATCACAATCATTAAGAGTCAAAATAAGGTATGTTTATAGTTTTATTTATTTTTATTCATTTATTCTGGCTAATTATCTTGAAAGAGAATATATATACTTATCCCTGTTGTTAGGAATTACAAAGTAATAAATATTATTCTAATCAATTTACTCATTGGTATCCACTGTGAAAAAACAATCTTGTTTACTTTTTATAAACTTGGAAGCTTTTTAATAGAAATTAGTTTTATGACCTGTAAAATTAGAATTAAAACCAAGTATCTACTGAAGCACTAACTTCATATTGAATGTATCTTTTCAGATTACTTAAGTTTCTCTTTCTTTTTAAAACCAAATTGTTAAATTCTTGGGGCTACACTGCTGCTGAAACACTTGTTGGTTGCAGGACAATCCTGATTGGCTAAGACACGAGCAGCCAGACAGCAGGAAAAATCACAACCTTCTCATTGGTTAGTCTGTTTGACAGCTCTGGTATTTACGCAGCTGTCAGATGGCACTTGTAACTGTTTTGCCTCATGAGGTTTAGCCTGTTAGCCATATTATTGTTAGCTGTATTCTTGTTAGCAATAAAGGTTGTTAGTGTTGTTGAAACCTGCCTCACATCAGTTCCTACCCTTCAAGCCTAAACAGAGTACAAATCATATACAGTACATAGTGATCAATAAAATATTGGTGGTGGGAAAGCAAAGAGGATCCGCACAAAAGCAAAATTCATATACTGCATTATTTTGTTGTTGTTCCCTTCAATTGTATCTGATGCTCAGAGACAGTGTTTTGTAGAGTAAATTTGGCATTGGACAATAAAAATTGAAGTTGTTTTTGTATTGCATTTTTTCTATGTTCTGGAAAACAATGAAGTTGCTTTGGTATTAATCATTAAGTGTTGTGGAAATTTTCAGTTTCCTCAAATTCCTTCAGCAAAAATTAGTAATGAAATGGGCATTGACACCAGATACAGTAGTATGGACCAATACAATATAAAAAGGCAAAAATTAATATAATCCAATTTTAAGAGGGTGTAATACCATTATTTAGTTTTAAAGCTGAAATATAATACTGAACTTCTGCCAACCTAGCAGTTTTGAAAGCACCTAAAAATGCAAGTAGAAAAAAATAGAAACCACCTTTTGTGGGAAGGTAACAAAATCCATGCAACTTTGGTGTTTAGTCATGCCGGCCACGTGACCAAGGAGACGTCTTTGGACAGCGCTGGCTCTTCGGCTTTCAAACAGAAATGAGCACCGCCCCCTAGAGTCGGAAACAACTAGCACATATGTACAAGGAAAACCTTTACTTTTTATGATACTGAAATAAAGGTAAAAGGAATCTCATACCATTTGGAGTTCCTAGCTGACTCATCAAGTTAAAACTTCAAATAATATTCTCATATTTTTAAAGAGTTTGATGTGTCTAATACATTCAGTATAATACTTAAGAAGGACTTTTAATTTCAAATATAGAGGCATAAGGTTTTTTATGCAAAATGTATTATTAAAAAAATCAATACTAGCATATATAAACAGCCTAGTTTAAGTCCACAAGTCTTAAAGTTGCTAAGGTTGGAGATTCCTGATCTAAACTAAGGGTTTCCAAACTTGGCAGCTTTAAGACTGCAGAGCTGGCTGGAGAATTCTGGGAGTTGAAGTCCACAAGTCTTAAAGTTACTAAGGTTGGGGACGCCTCGTTTAGATTGTGAACATCCAGAAGAGTAATATGAAACCTACATATAAAACAGAAACCTACATAAACATAAAACATTTTGAGGAGAAGGCATCCCTTTGAGGCAGTAGAATAGAATAGAATTTTATTGGTCAAGTGTGATTGGACACACAAGGAATTTGTCTTGGTGCATACACTCTTGGTGTACATAAAAGCAAAGCTGGCTGAGGAACTGTGGGAGTTGAATTCCACAAGTCTTAAAGTTGCTAAGGTTGGGGAGGCCTCATTTAGATTGTGAATATCCAGAAGAGTAATATGGTTTTTCAAGAGAAACCTACATAACCTACATAAAACATTTTTAGGGGAAGACATCCCTTTGAGTCAGTAGAATAGAATTTTATTGGCCAAGTGTGATTGGACACACAAGGAATTTGTCTTGGTGCATACACTCTTGGTGTACATAAAAGAAAATATATGTTTCTCAAGAATCATAAGGTGCAACACTTAATGATAGTCATAGGGTACAAATACTGACTCCTGTAGACTGCCTGAACTAGTCCCTGCAATTTCCTTATGGCAAATTTCAGAAGTGGCTTGTCACTGCTTTTTTCTTAAGGTTCAGAAAGTATGACTGGTCTAAGGTTATTCATCTGGATTTGTATCACAATATTGTTTCTTTTTGCTTTGATTCTGTATGCAAAATTCACTATTGTTTGCTTTATCATAATTTAAATATATTGGCTTAGTGTTATATGTCAATTCAGCTGATGATGAAACAGGTTGGCTTTAGTATCGACACATTGACTTGAATCCATGAGGGAAAAAAAACCAAACACACAGGATTAAAAACTTGTCTTACTTCCACATGCCTACAAAAATGAATTATTAAGAGGGTTAGGGAGGGTGGGGGAGGAAATTATATATAATTTATATTCCTTTTTTTATGTAGAAAAAATTGTGATATGTTTGTGTGTATTAAAATGAATAAAACGTTTACACAAAAAAAAGTAAAAAATGAATTATTAACACAAAATGGTAACTCTCTCAAATACTCAGTCACACATCCCATTTTCTATAGATGAATTGTGGTTTATGGCATCAATGAAGGTATCAATGCTTATCAAGCATTTGTTCTGATCTAGGCTTCCTGATATAGTAAAAAGCACACAATTACTACCAACCCCCCTCCTTTTTTAAATTTTAACAGCTGTAAATCACTTTCATTCAAAGCACGCACTGAATCACCAAGACTTTATAAATAGTCCAACAGAAGTCTGCCATAATCCTTCAGATAAGGCTGGTAAACACCCACCTTTATCTTCTTCAACACGCTGCCAAAGACCTAATTGGCAATTATCTTGGCAAGGCCAAACGGAATCACAGAGTCGAAAATGGAGCTTCAAAGTACAAACTGACACCATTCACAAAGTTGCTTCTTGCAAAGGCCCATATGATTTTGCTCTTCCTTTATGTCTTATGGGAGGGGCCAATCATCTCCAAGCCTTACTCCCAAGTTATCCCTTTTGCTTTAACTGTTCTTGCCTTCTGGCACCTCTACGTAAGCATGCATTAGGAACAGGCTCCTCCTGTTCTTCTGCCCCTCTGGTGTCCAACCTGGAGGCTCCATTGTAAAGTAAAGGTAAAGGTTTCCCTCGCAAATATGTGCTAGTCATTTCCAATTCTAGGGGACAGTGCTCATCTCCGTTTCAAAGCTGACGAGTCAGCACTGTCCAAAGATGTCTCTGTGGTCATGTGGCCGGCATGACTAAAGCTACCTTCCCACCAAAGATGGTCCCTATTTTTTCTACTTGCATTTTTACGTGCTTTTGAAACTGCTACGTTGGCAGAAGCTGGGACAAGTAATGGGAGCTCACACCACTACACGGCACTAGGGATTCAAACCGCTGAACTGCCGACCTTCCAATCAACACGCTCCAAAGAGAAAAGTAGAATAAGAAAGAATTTCTCCCTCTCATCTTGTCCAAATAGAAATCTCCATAGATTACAATGTATGGAAAGAGTCCAATTTGCTGTATTTAGAAGGTAAATATAATGGCAATTTTAAAAAGGCTATTGTTTAAAAACAACCTATGTGGGTGCTGTGTAATTTACATGTTTTTTTTTTAAAAAAAATTAAAATTGTAATTATTTATGGCTGAAATGTATTTTTTTTCAATGTTATTATGTAATGTGCAGGGTATAAATAAATGTTTGGCCTCTATCTTTTTTTATGTTGATGAGAAGCAGAGATATTATGGGCTCAATTTGATGGGTAGCTGTTGAAAGATATGTTTGGCAAGATAAATGTGAAAATTACATTGCTTGCTTTAGGGATATGAACTTGCCACTGTCATCAAAACTCCTTTTTATTTTATCTCTTAAAATTATTTGTAATATAAATGTATTTTTCAGTATCTACAGAATGTAGGTGTACACATTTTTCCTATTTAAGTATTTAGCCTAATAATATTTGAAATTTACTTTTATTTAGTAAAAGACTTTGAATGAAATTGTTGCTGCAACTGTTACGGGATTAATGTAGGATGTGATGGATGGATGGATGGATGGATAAATGTTATCATCAAAATGCCAGCTACCTCAGACACAATGTATAATAATTCACTAAGATAGCATTTATCTACATTGCATTACATATTTCTCTTTGTACACATATTTCTGTTATTTTTATAACAGTATCATTTTATTTGAGCATTTTACAGAGGAACAAAGTTGCTTTTTGTGCTTTGTATGTTTTAACTCTGCGTTTTTGGAAGTGTATCTCCATTTATAAATTTTCAGCAATGACAACATGCTGTCATTCACTATTCTATAAAGGAATTATGCTTTTTTCCCCAAATGTTCAAGTAATTTCTATGAAGAAAGAGCTCCGTCCTTCATGGGATGTTGGCAAGTACATCTGATATATTCACTATGTTCCGATAAACAGTGACAGAATGTAAATGCTTCTTAACTTCCAAAAGATAATTTGCATCTAAGATATAGTCTTCATTTCCATGAATAAAACTGAAGTATCCAAGAGATTTCTGTGGGAGAAGGGAGAAATATAGAGAGCTTTCTATATACTGCATAATCCCTTTTGGCAGTTTTCAAGTGTTACTGACACACAAGTCTTTTGCATATTCATTGATATCTCCATAGCAGGGAAATATGCCTCAGGTTGCATCCCAGATCTCACTAAAGTCATAAAGGCAATTTCCAATCTTTTCCCACTATTGGCCGATATGGGAAAAGAAAAGGAAGAAGAAATCTTCAGTTCCCATTGATTCCATCAGTGATATCAATGGATCTCTCCTTAACTGTGCAGATATCAGTCTCTTCCCACATTCCTCTTCAAAACTCTTAGGCATTTTGTTTTGATATGATAACATGCCATGTTTCCTATGATAGTTCAGTGTTGGCATATGGTCATTCTACCCAGCTTTATTTTCCAGCAGCAGAAAAAAATATTGGCCAGCTGTTCATCTAGAGTAGACCAAATTAAAGAAATTTTAGTAGCTGTGGCTAAAACTGCAAGGCACATCATGCTTTTCATTGTTGTTTGCAAAAGAGCAGATGAAAAAGAATGGATGTTTCTTTGACAGAAAAAAGGCCTAATATGATTTCTTTTTTTCACTTCCATTCTGTCCCCCAGCCTTATTTCCAAATCTAGGAATTAGAGATACTATTCAAGAATGTGCCATAGGAAATAATTTGACTAATTTTATTAATACACAAATAACAGTGCCCAAATTATTACTAAAATATTAATAATAACAACAAATTATTATTATAATATTAATACACAAATAATAAATGCCTTTGGCATTTAGTCAAGCCCGCCACATGACCATGGAGATGTCTTTGGACAGCGCTGGCTCTTCGGCTTTTAAAACAGAGATGAGCACCGCCCCCTAGAGTCGGAAACAATTAGCACATATGTGCAAGGGAAACCCTTACCTAATAATGCAGAAGAAAATATCCAAAGAGTTAAATGTGCATGGGAGGGGATACATGTCAATTGGAGTAACTCATTTTGCTTTTCTGTGGAGGAGAAGAATCTGGGCTTCTTATTCAATTGTGGATTTTTAAAAAATGTATCATTCACTACCTGCTCGCTTAAATGGGAACACAAGCACTGTTTGGCTCTAAGCACTACAACTAATGCCTTAACAAGAAAGTGCATGAGGATTAATTCCTTAAATTGAGAAATTAATTCAACTTAATTAACTGATTAAATCGACTAATTAAAGACTACTTATCTACATCTTTCAACATTCATTTCCTTAGAAAAAAAGCTGTTAGAACTCTATCAGCCTCATTCTTGTCAAACATATGTTGATGGATTGGAATGATTCAAAGTCAATTTCCATTAATTTTTGAGCCCTTTGGCAATAGAAACCAGGTTGGGTAGTTCAGACACTTCAGGGATGCTTGTCAGGCCCACAATGGGCGATGGGGGTTGCATGCATTTGTGTGGGGCCGTGTGGTGGAGTCACATATGTATTTGCAGGGGAGCAGGGGTCATTGGTACATTCATGAGAGTGAGGCGTGCAGGAAGCATTGCATTATGGGTGTGGGCATGTGTGCGCGAGACTCCCCCTCTCCATGGTCCCCATGCTTTTGGCACGTGACAACAAAAAGTTTAGCCATCACTGGTTTAGGGTCTCTTGCTTCAGCAATAGGTTGCACTAGAAGACCTCCCTTCTGACAAGTTTATTGTATGTTCTGTGTTCTATCTTACTGTAGATTTGTTTCATTGGAAATGTATTCATGTATCCCGTATTATTGGTGTCTATCACTCATAAAGCTAAGGAAATAAAAAAAATATATGAAAATCATGATTGGTTAAGAAATGTTGTGAAGATTTTTTTCTTTTCTATACAATTATTTTACATATGCATGCTTGTCATTCAAATTAAGCTATGAACTGCATGTGGCATGTGAGTGAACCCAAAGCAGGTTAAAGTAGAGCTGTCATATCTCTGAATGTCAACTAAAAAATATCCAAGATTTCAAAGCGGAGATTCATCTAGAGTTGTGAATCACTGAATTATGAGACATCAGATATATATATTAATATTGCACTTGATGCTGTGCAGTGCCTAAAATTTAAGCTCTCAACATGGTTTACAATAATTGATAACTTTTATTTTTATGAAGAAATAAAGAAAGGTGAAAGAGAATGAGAATGTTATTTAAAAACAGTTATATAAGATTGTTGTGAGAGATACAGTATAGAGGGAAATAAATATTTTTATCAGGTTACTTTTCTATTGTGAACTTAATGGAATACTGTATTCTTCACCTCATATGGAAAAGCTCGAGTTTCAGGCTTTCCATCTTTTTGATGTTTAGAAGACAGAAAATGAAAAGATAGCTAAATAATAGGAAAAGGAACAAATTGAAAAATTCAATTTCCTTTTATGTTAGTATCCGTATACTTTTATCTTAATCTTATGTCAACATAGGTAGAAGAGACCTTTTTCAATAGTTGAAGCTTGAAAAAAGGTAGCTTTGCACCTACTGTAGTTTTTTAACTATAAGACACTCCAGACTATAAGACTCACGTAACTTTTGGAGAAAAAAGCAAGAAAAAAAAAATCTGCCTCCCTGCAATTTGCCTCCTTGCAGCAACAGCTTCAGCACAGCCTGATTTAGCATGAGCTAATTGGATCCGCCTCCCAGAATACTGCCAATCAGCTGCTCCAGGCTGCGAGGTTCGCCATCATCCACTGCCATCTATCACCACCTCCGCACGTCCAATTTTCGGCATCTGTGTATCCTATTCTCAGCCTGTTCCAGGTGACAGGGATTGGTGGTAGGGGCGATGATCCCTGTTGCCAAGAATGGGCTGAAAATTGGGCATGCAGAGGTGAAAAAAGGGGCGTATGGAGGCAGAAAATGGGGCATGAGGAGGCAGCGATAGATTGCAGCAGTGATTAGATGGCAGCGGCAATGAGCGACAATGGCACCAATGGGTAGTGGTGATCCCGGGAGTCTGAAACAGCTGATAAGCATTATTCCGGGAGGCAGATCCAACCGCCAATCAGCTGCTTGTGCTAAATCAGGCTGTGCTGAAGCTGACCAGGATGTTTGCTGTTTGCTGCAAGGACGCAAATTTCTAGGAGGCATAGAACTTCTCATTGTATTAATGGGCCTCTTCTCCTTTAAATTTATTTGTTTGTTCTGTCTAGTTCCCTCTAGTCAAGTTTCAAATCCTCCCCTTATCTTCTGTTTATTTCCAATCAAGAAAACTTCCCCACAGGACAATTATAGTTAATTTCAAAATCTTCACATATTCTTTTACAATTGTTTAAATACCCCACAGTAAATATTCTTTCAAGTCCATCTAGTCATATAACTTTCCAAAATCCACATTTTAGTCCCCTTTTTGCTGTTTTCCAAACAGTAAAGCTTTTATTTTTAATCCTTAAACTGACATGGGAGTTTCTTTCATGCAGGATAGAAGGAGGTTTTCCCAGCGATGTAGTAAAGCCTGTCCTTTGGAGCAGGGGTCTCCAACCTTGGCAACTTTAAGACTTGTGGACTTCAACTCCCAGAGTTCCTCAGCCAGCAAAGCTGCCTGAGGAACTCTGAGAGTTAAAGTCCACAAGTTGGCCTCCCTTAATTTTAAAATACCAGCAGAAA
>JANHFP010005499.1:44277-57153 GCA_032468135.1 Calamaria suluensis | reverse complement strand
CTACTTGCA
The DNA here is from genome assembly GCA_032468135.1 of Calamaria suluensis. Taxonomy (NCBI): domain Eukaryota; kingdom Metazoa; phylum Chordata; class Lepidosauria; order Squamata; family Calamariidae; genus Calamaria; species Calamaria suluensis. The sequence goes on along the minus strand of JANHFP010005499.1, from coordinate 57,144 downwards.
TTTTTACATGCTTTCAAAACTTCTAGGTTGGCAGAAGCTGGGACAAGTAACAGGAGCTCACCCCATTATGCGGCACTAGGGATTTGAACCACTGAACTTGCGACCTTCCGATCGACAAGCTCAGCAGCCTTACCAGGTGAGCCACCACGTGCCTATACACTGTAATACAAAGAACCTAATATACGGTCCTTCAACATTTGTAACAGTTATAAAATTGGATGTATATATAAGGGAAGAGGTTTATCTTGGATTCTTTTAGAGAAAACCTGGGAATTCCCTAACCTAGCCTTGCAGGCTCCTTCAATCATGCTTTACAACACCCCCTAGCTTTTTATTTTCTCAGATGTCTCTGAAAATCTATTCCTCCCAGTCACAATATTTGCTTAAACATACTCAGTCCTGAGAAGGTATTGCCTCCTGAAGTCGTGTTCTATTAACAAATAATTTAGCTCTTTTATCTACGCATGGAGGAAGCTGAGGCAGATAAATTGTCTATAGGCTCTGAGAGCATTCTAGACAGCTTTGGGGTTACTAATCTTCATTTGGTATCTGGCCTCCAGGACTTGTTCCAATTAATCGAGTATTATGGTTCTGATATTTACACTATAGCAAACATGAACCTCCAGCTGTCTTCCCCTTAGTTCCGATGCAAATGAGAGATAAATGAGCTAATCCGCACTCGTCTCCTTGTCCAATAATACAGACCATCTCCTGTCCTTTTCAAGGTAAACATTTTGCCAGCTGTCAGCAGACCTAGAATCCTGCTCTAGTTTTATGGAAAAACACACACCCTTCCACTTTTACCACTAGTTGTAGTTGATCTTAAAAAGACAGTGCTATCCACCATTTCAACCTCTTCATTTGTAGATTCCGAGGCTGGTCGCTGTATGTCATCATGACCTTCTTTACATTTAATCTTAATCCCATGTTTTCACTGTGCCCCTTAACTTTCGTTACTAAAGTTTACAGATCATTTGTATTTTCATCTATCAGAGGAGTTGAGTCCTTGATGCATTTTCATCTATTTAAAACATAGCTCAATTGTTGAAGTTTCTACCTCTATTTTTCTGCTTCACCTTCATTTTTTCAATTTCTGCAATTTGGCTGGCTGATAGGAACTGGTATAGGCTTTCCATATACCTATTTGGGTTTGAGGTGGACAGTGGTTTCTTTCACACTCCTATTATTTTACAAGGTTGGAATGTGTGAGGTACTTTTCTTTTTTTATTTTGAAATGTATCAACTCAGAATATTCTGATGGAGCATTTTGAATTAGTTGTTCTTTTCTTAGTATGAAACAAAGCACATATGCTATTTCAAACATGGCCCTATTTCCTGTCCTTTTCTAATTTAGATTTCTGGTGATTTTGTAAGCCTAGCAGACTTGATTTTTATCTTTTTTTTTTTTAAAAAAAGAAACCATCTAAAATATATCAGCTTTATATTTAAGGGTATTTTGTTCAATTTTCTCATAATTGCTGCTCTTCAAAGCTACTTTGCAGTAGCCACTCATTATTAAGAACAAATCGCCTATTTGCCTCTATATATGCATTTATTAAGCTAGTCAAAGACATAAGACATAAAACTGCATCTGCATTTTGAGTGCTTGAATAAGAGATAACCTACAATAGTTAGCTGAATGCATATATAAGTGCTTTCAATATTTGACTATTGTTCATTTAACATTTATTGTTTGTCAATTTGTGAGTGACTAAGAAAAATATCTGTTAAGTATATTTAACAAATACATACAATACTTCGGGAAGAAGTTGAAAAATTCCACAAATGCAATGAGAGTGCATCAAACAACTGCAGATCTTACACAGGTACAATTATTATTGGCAGCAAATGAACTCTGAGCTCAATTTTATTGAGTAAATGGTCCATATTAAAACGTAGGGCAGAACTGCCGTAGTACAATAGTTTGCAAACAATTCTGCAGTTGTTTGGGAATCAGATTTTATATGAAATGACATTGACATTCTGTACATTGAATACTATAGAAATTTTATACTTGTGAACTAGACTAAGAAACAAATTATAATGGGTTTTCTTTGTTCCTTGACAACATTTCAGTTAAAGCTGTTAACTGACTTTGCACCCCAATTGACCCTACTATTAATCCTTAAAACTTCAAGGAGAAATGAACCATTCTTGGGTGTGACTCATACCATTGCAAAATAGATAATAACACATTATATTGTTTCTATATTCCATATCACTGAGCTGGCTTTATTAATAGTTGACCTTTTTATGTCTTTTATTTCATTTGTATACAATGGATATTTTATTTTATTATATCATAGTGTATTAATTTCTTAATTCTCTGTTTCATTAGTACATTTTATTGTCTTTTTAAATAAATATATTATAAATATTTTTAGTATATAAATTGTATAGCAATTTATATTTAATATATTTAATACATTTAAACAATAAATAATTATTGTATTAAATTGATCAGATATAGTTAGAATATATTCTAAATCAGTACTTCTCAGTGCTTTAGTGGAGGATTAGGAATTTTTAAAAGTTAAGACCAAATGTTTGTAACATACAATAAAAATGAATTATTAGAAAAGAGGCATTTAAAAATACATATAAAATACAATTAATTATTAGTTTCAACAAGTATAAAATTACATTTCAACAAATATAACTAAAACAAGACTAATGTAGGAAAATAATTGCTAATATACAGAATCACTATTACAGTTGTAACTTTTTATTGGTATGTATTTGTAACTAAAAAACTACAGTAGTGAGGGAAATAGTAATTCCTCATATTAGATGTATATCTGCACACTTTGAACACTGTGTATATCAATATTTAATAATTAATAACAATATTAACTTTAATAATTTAATGCAATGGAATAATTTAATAAACTAATATTGAATTAATATTTTAATGTGACAAGTGAGATTGCTTCTGGTTTCTTAATTTATCTAATCTAGGTTGAATTGATGACAATTTACTTGTAGGGAATAATGTATATCTAAGCTGGTTCTAGTAATTTCATAAATTATGTTGTTTGGAATTGAAGAAGAGATTTTAAAGCTGTTTTAGCCAGCTCAGGATATTTATTTTTAACTTTTATCTAAAAAGAGTCAGGTGATGCTATATTTTAATAATTCATCTTTATTCCTTTATCAGTAGCCGATTCCCATAGTTTTTCTTGTAAAATCACAGTTTAATTTTATCTTTTGATGAAATAAATGATTTCTGAATGCATGAATTCCTTATGGGTGGATCTTCCTTTACAAATGAAGGCATTCATTCTATGAATGAAGAAATTTCATAAAGTTCTATTAAATTCAGAAGCATTTTTGGCAAGAAATATTCACAGATTTGCAAGACTTCATTGATAATTATTCTTAAATTTGGAAACATGTCATAGCAATCTCTAGAAATATTGTTGTTCCAAATCCCTAAATTTCATTTTTGGCATTTCATTTTATCTGTTGTTGAAATATGAAAACATATTTCATTACTTCATTATATGTAAGCAATGTGATAATAAAAACACCATAAGCATCAGATAATCAAATCTAGATATCAAATTAAAATCTGGAAGTAAAATGGTTTCTTACATTACAGAGTGTAATGTTTGTTCAAAGTTCAATTTTAATAGATTTCCTGCCCACATAAACAAATTCAGTGTTCACTAAGTCCTCCTTCCTTCCTTCCCTCCCTCCTCATTATTATTGTTGTTATTGTTCTTATTATTATTACTAATTTTAGCATGTCACAATTTTTACTATGTCTGTAATACACTAGTAATTCAGTTGACTTTATATATTTATTAATGGGACTTCCTTGAGGAAAGAAGCAGAGAATTCATTTATATTCAGTTCCAATCTTTAATTTAGCATAATTAAATTAATCTTTCATTTAACATAGTTAATTTAGATCAGTTATATAAATAAATAAATGATTATATCCACTCTGATTGTATATACTTTGGTTTAAGTTGACAAAATAGCATCTGTAATGTGCTATGTTACATCACTTCTATTGTGCATGTATACGTAACACATGTATCACATATGTGACTGTAACATATGTGATTCAACACAAGGTTGACAACTGAAGGCAAATCTATAATGACATAATTGTATGACCCTTACTATAGTTTGTCCTTGACAATGATGGCAACTTGCATTGAGGACACAGCTAATATGAATTCCATCCAGCTAAAAATATTAATATAAAACAATGGTATAATTTTAGTTGTCTTTGAAAAATAGATATTTACCTGGTTCCAGAAGAACATGGTTCCCCTTAATTGAAACATGAGAAAACAGAGACGTTTCAGTCTGCTAGAGAAAGGATAGTTGTATAAGGAAGGTTGGATTTTTACTACACAAAAGGCTAATGGGCACTCAGCCAGCACCTCAGGATATCACTACACTTGAACTCAGGATGTTATCACACAGGCCATTATCTAGGTCGTTACTACACAAAAGACTAATGGGCACTTAGCTAGCACCTCAGCCACACAGGATATTACAAAACAGCCGACTAATCTGCAAACATCAACTCCATCAACTAATCAGAATGATACAACACAGCCTATATTTATAGAAGAACGGCAGTACCAATCACGCTGTGCTAGCACAAGCATGAAACCCAAAACACCAGCCTGAAGATGATGAATGTGACCTCGTCAAAACATTGCCAAGCTACTCGCAATCTTACATGGGAAAAGACCCAAATACACCAAGACCTGCATATATATACATATGTAGTTTCTATGAGACTTTAAAATACAGACGGATAAGAACTTTGAGTGCAATAAGCCAAATATTACCATCATTGGGCCTAATTACATGCACTTCATCGAAATCTTGATCCCAGGGGACAGCCATATTGATGAAAAAGAATTAGAAAAGATCACGAAGAATCTACAATACCTGTAGATTGAAATACAATGGCCAATGGAAAAAGCCAAAGAAAGTGATCCCTAAAGTAACCAACACCCTGGGAGCAATATCCCATACTCTGAGTCGGTATCTGGAGACACTTCAATTAGAAGGACTAACAACAGGACAGCTGCAGAATGCTGCCCTATTTGCGACAGCCTTTACTTTCCGAAAATATTTCCACAAATCTTAGGCGCCAGGTTGTGATACTTTTTTGCAGTTTTCTTGCTTATTACAACTGTGTAATCACTATTATTGATTAGTATATTTGTGGACAAATCTGATAAATAATTATTGCTTTAAAGCTGAATATATATATTCTAATTGTTTTTGCTGATATTTAAATTAAGAGAGACGAGTATAGATCTATTTCAAGCTTTTTAGCTCTCATCAGCTAGCCACACCCTTATTGGATTCGAACCTGGGTCACCTGCATCTTAGGCAGTTGTATTAACCACTAGGCCATTGGTTCTCCTCCTATCAGTAGCTTTCACCAGATGAGGGATTATGTGTGTTTTATGGAGGCACCTGGTTACCCAAATTTGGAAGGATATTAATTTAAATATCAGCAAAAAACAATTAGAAACATATAACGTCACAATGTTGTCACTGCCTCTGGTGATGATCTGAAAGGCAAAATGGAAGCTAAGTTGCTCCCTCCCATATTTGGGCAATCATGTGCCTCCACAAAACAAATATATATAGGAACAGTCACCAGGCTCTCTTAAAATTAAGTTTGAAATCATTCCTTCATATTGAATTATGACTAATTGTATTTTATATTTTCAGGAGAACTGTGCTCTTCTATGGTTACTGATTTGAATTTACTATTCTGTATCTGTGAAATGGGTTAGTTCGTTTTAGATGGCAAACCCTAGACATTTCTTAAATTAGGAGAATATAGGAATTTCACTGTTAGCCCATTCAGTTTATAACTTCTTTTTCCTGATTTGACACAAGAAACCAAAATGACATACCTTACTTAGTGCTGGATCATCTCATTTACAATGCCTCTATGAAATCTTCTGTCATACAGTGTTAACCAGGAACCGTTGTTTCCTCTGGCAGTATTGATGATAGGAAGATATAGGTTGCATTGGGCCTCATTATTTTTCATTTTTTTAAAACCTCATAATATTACTGTAATAGGTCATTACTGCACTTGTTATTAGAGATTTGAGTAAATTATTCACAGCAACTTGTTTTCCAGAGGATTACTGTTTGTAGATTGATTCTACAGTGCCCTGTCACTTCATCAGAGTCTGTCCTGTGAAGGTGGGAAAAAACCCTCTATTTACTGAGAGCAGCAGGAGTTGGATGACATATGCTGACAGCTCTGGTTTATAATGCAATATGTTAATGGGAGATTAAATAATACCAGGATTACAAAGCAAATTGTCATGCATGCAAGAAATAAAAACTGAATTTTTCCAAAGCTTTTTTGAGAAAGAGTTGAAAAAAAGAACTGATGGTTTTTCCTTGCCCCTCAAATATTTTTCCACCTCTTGTGTTTCCCAGAATCAACAAATGATAAAGACAAGAAATGAATCACAAGTGTTTACTTGGGTTATTATTTTGAATCTGCTTGCTTCTGAAACTCTGAAGTGTACTTAAATGTCTCGCTCCCACTTTTTTTTTTTTTTGTTTTAAAGCTGCGATTTGGAAATTGAGCATAAAAAGCATCTCAATGACTATAAAAGTGCCGTATAAAAGTTTGGTTTTTAATGGAAAGATCGCTGTAAGATTTATCTTTGCTGCTGAGAAATTGCACTGTTATAATAAGGGTTAAGGCTCAATTGTTCACTGTACAGAAGCAATAACTTTCTCTCATTGGAATGTGAAAATAAACCCCTGTGAATAATATGACACAGAAGACTTAAGTTGTTTCGTTGAGACAGCTAGTCTCCCTCTCCTTCCCTATCCCCCCCCCTTTCCAGCCCTCTACCTTCAGCAAAAGCTATTCTGAGGTCTTATAGCGTAGCTCTCTTGAAAAATTACACGGGCTTGCCAAATATCTTAATGACTTTTCTCTCAGCAGTTGGTAATGGTGAAATGTTATTCTAGTAACCATAATGTTTCTCATAAAACAATTGCATACAAGATGTACTGTACTTCTATTTTAGTGAGATCTTCGATCAGCCGTGTCCTGCCAGTAGCCATTTACCATTTCACAGCAAACTGCTTACCAGTCCTTCAAGTGTAATATTGCAGGAACGGTGAAGAAATGTGTGATTAAGAACGTTCACTGAGAGTGGACCATTTAGTATATACTTGGCTGCAAAACAAACCGGCCTGCACATATGTAGGCGCTCATCACCCAAATGACAGTTCTATGTGGTCATTTAATTTTATGATCTCAATTCTCGCATATATTGCTAACATAAATATAGTGTCCTCCTGCCGGGAGGTCTGCTGGGTGTGATAAAATCAGTGAGACCTCAATGGGTTCAAATGGACATCTTTTATAATTATTGCTATAAAATTTCTTGACAATGCATTCTTGTTGTCCAATGGGTAAAGAAAACGATTTTCCGAAAGAATGAGCTTCAACAAAGAGGCCGGCATTGCTTGGGCATGCATTCCTGTGATCAGAGCATATTTAAATTGCCTCAGTTACTTTTACCTATTGGATATAAAGATATGTGCTTGAAATAATGTACAAAAAAAATCAGAAAGTTGATTTCTCCTATTCATATCATATTTTAATTTGGCCTGTAGCCTGGGAAAACAACCATATTATTGAGAGGTGGATATTAATTTGTAGCTTAATTCAATTAAGGTTCAATTTTGCAAAATTACTAAATATTCTTTCTCTTTCTCATCTGATGTAGACGAGAAAGACTAATATGAAAGCAGACTCTGAGAAATTGAAAGCAGATATGCATATCATCAATAATTTTAATATTCTGTTTTGGGGCCCAGACCTCTTCTTGCTATAACCAAAACAGAAGGAGAAAGTGTTATTATACCTGCAAATTTCCAAAGTCCTATACTCTTCATTCCATTTATTTGGCTACATTGAAGTCCCAGTTAAGATGGTAATGATTACATGTACTGTAATGAAAATATAAACAGACAATGTTCACTTTTCCATGAACAGGATCAAAAGAAGAGGAAGAAGCAGGAGCAGCAGCTGTGCACTATGAGATAGAAAAATACTGGGTTTTAAAAAAAATTAAAATATCTAATCTTTCAGAATCTTTCACTGTAACATACAGATATCAGTTTATACAGGGTTCAATAAATGAAATCTGAACCTCCCTAGCTGTCTTCCCCAACTTAGTGCCTAGAGAGATCTTTGAGTATAACTTCCATCATTCTCAGTTACTCAGACTTACAGTGTTGAAAAAGAAGTTCCCTGGTTTAAGACCTTGTGTTAAAAATAAACAGTTGGGATGAAATCCAATATGAGTGGTATATTTTCTCATTACTATACTGGACGAGGTGGTTGAATAAAATACATCACAGAGGAATCTGAGAAACCTTCATAATAAACAGTGTTTACTTGGATGAAATGATTTCTGGAGGTATGATAATCCGTTGCAGCAGTACCAACATCTTGAATTTAGCTGTTTTCATTGATAAGAGCCAAACATAGGGTCACAAGCAAATTTGAAATTTAAATTTGTCTGGAAATTAGGGGTTGATTACATTTTAAATATTTTGAAATTTTAACTTTAAAATCAGTCATTTGATTTTGACTTTTAAATTTTAAATAGAAATATGCTGAATAGATTTGTTTTTAAATTGGCTGTAAACCGCCCTGAGTCCACGGAGAGGGGCGGTATATAAATAATTAAATAAAATTAAATAAATAAATAAAGCAATTCTGCTTTTTGGATAGATATGTGTCCTTCCCATTATGTAGTTTTCCCCCAGGGGAAGGGAGCAAGAATGGCTGTCAATATGTGTGGTTATTTGCTGTCTCTCAGGAGGCTGGATATAAACCTGATTCTTGTCTCAGTTTGGCTATGTGAATTTTCCCTGATTTAGTGCACTCTGTTGTGTGAATGGCATCCTTGCAGGAAGAAAAATGTCCCTGCTTATTTCAGTTATAAACAATTGTTTAACTTGTCTCCACTAAATTAAGGTACTTTATTTACAACATAAATGCACAATGTACTACACTCCAGAAGATAGACTTAGGGTACAGAACGATCTTGACAGATTTGGACATTTGGCACTACCTAACAAAATGGAATTCCAATGGTGAAAAGAAAAAGTAAGGCTCTACATTTAGACCAGAAAAACAGAATGCAAAAGTATACAATATGTTGTACCTTGCTCAATAGTAGTAACTGTGAGAGGGATCTTGGAGTCCCAGTGGACAACCATTTAGATATGTGTCAGAAGTGTTGCAGCAGCTGCCAAAAAGCCAACACAGTTATGAGTTGCATAAACAGAGGGATAGAATCAAGATCAGATGAAGTGTTTATGCCACTTTATAATGCCTTGGAATACAGCATTCAGTTTTGGTCGCCACAATGTAAAAAAAGATGTTGAGACTCTAGAAAGAGTGCAAGGAATGGTCTCCATATTCATGGAAAACACTGAAATCCTTTATTTTTTGAAGTTTCATTGTTTATTAAATAAAGAACAGGAGTGAAGTCTGCAGCTGAGATGGTGGTGGTGCTCACAGCATTGTATGACCTGATTTCTTGCCAATCCCATCCAGAAACTGGTTTCAAGATATATAGTGGCATTTATCTGGTTTTTAACAGATTAAGAGAGTTGGAAGGCACATTATAGGTCATCTAGCCCAACCCCCTACCCAAGCAGGAGACCCTACACAGATGGCAGTTCAATCTATTCTTGAAAGCCTCCAGTGATGAAGCTCCCACAACTTCCAAAAGCAATTTTTGTTCCAAGCAACCAATGTTGGTTTTATTCCAATCAACCAATGATTGTTCTCACTGTCAGAAAAGGTATCCTTATTTCTAGGTTGAACCTCTCCTTGTTCATTATTCTAGGGCTGGCCTTCAGCTGCTTTGGAAAATAGCCTAATCTCCTGTCTGTGGTTGTATGGATGCATTTGGTGGGATGGACCCCATCTGACTATTCCATCTCTCCAACACACTATCCCCTCCCCCAACACACACAAGGGCTTTGAGGTGCAGTGGGAAGACCTGTGTTTCTGGTTTACCTGAGTGATTTATTATTGAGATTACATTTCTTACCTGGATATTAGATTATTTATTATTGAGATTATGTTTCTTACCTGGAGAACAGATGGAAATGAACTGTCACTACATATGTACAGTTTGTTATGCTTGGTGAACATGTAAAAAAATGTAATACAAAGGATTTTAAAGAGAAATGTTCAATACTTTATTTGAGGATTGATAGAGGATCAATTAAGAAAATGCCATGGAACATTCATTTAAGAACATTCAGAACTACCCGCCAGAGAGGAATCAGTTGTGAAATTGACAGAACTTCCTGAAATGGCAAACTTCCTACTTTAAGTAGAGGAAGGGCAACATCTACATGTATTGGTGACTAGAAACCCAATATGAACTTTTGGTGTAAAAATAAAGATGTGATTTATGGTTTTCATACAGAGGAAAGTATAGATAAAGAGAGTCATGTTAACTTTAGGAAAAGAGAGGTTAAAATGTAATTGTACTTATAAGTACAATTTTTAAATTTAAATTTTAAATTCTAATATTTTAAAATTTTCTAATAATTTTTAATTTTTGTAAGCCAAAAAAATTGATTAGTTTAATCCTATTTTAATTGTATATTGTTATTCCTGTTTTTAATAATCTGGCTGTACACCGCCCCGAGTCCGTAAGGAGAGGGGCGATATAGAAATATAATAAATATAATAAATAAATAAATAAATTCTTAATAGTCCCATAGAAACTGAGATTACCTTTTAAAAATGCAGATTTGGTAATCCATTCAAGACGGGATTAAAACCCCAAGTTTTGGGTACCAGAACACCATTTCTGGTGACAGCCCATCTCTCCAACCACTCAAATGGAACAAGTAAGTGATTCAAGACCAAAGAAGATGAAATAGAGCTTTGCCTGTTTAGAGTGGCTTTTATTCAGTGAAACTGGCATGCTAGGATTACATGAAGCTAGGATGAGATTCACCTTTAGCGAGATGAGGTGGGGTGGGAAGATTAAGAAGTATTTGGAAGGAAAAGGGACAGAAGCAAAACTGCAGAGGTTGGGCTAATATCCCCAAAGACGTGGGCTATTTAGCGCAAGTCAAGTGTGAAATAGGAGCTCTGAAGGAGGCAGATGGAGGACAACGAAAAATAATGTCCACTTTCGCTCTGAACAGTAAAAACCAGGGCAGATCAGTTTGTGAACGTTCAAGGACCATATCGAACCAGAGATCACGTTGCTGGAAGAGTAACACAGTGGAGGGAATAAAATCTATACCTTGTAATCTGTGATTTGCATCATTGTCGATGATGGAAATCACAGATTATCACAGATTCCACATGTCTTCTTTACAAAATATAAGAATGTTTAGATCCATGTAGGCAAAAAGTGAAGTATGAAAGAATGCATGTTTGTGTGTATCAGGGTTGAAATCCAGCAGATTATGACAGGTTCTGGAGAACCTATGGCAGAAATTTTGAGCAGTTCCAGCCACCGGCAAATACCACCTCTGGCTGGTTCCAGAGCAGGGTGGAAATTGGGATTTTGCAGTATTCTTCCCCTGGAGTGGGGCGGGAATGGAGATTTTTGAAGTATCCTTCCCCTGCCACACCCACAAAGCCATGCCCACAAAGCTGCACCACGCCCACCTAGCCACACCCACAGAACCGGTAGTAAGAAAATTTGCATTCCACCACTAGTGTGTATATATGTGTTTGCGTGTGATAAAAGCTTTGTGATAACACATACGAAGAAGCAAGGGTCGTTGTGTTTTATTTCAAGAAGTATTTTGGTGATGGTTTATTTATATTTTAATTAGCCCCTTCATAAAACAGCAGGAGATAAGTTCAATAATAAAAACGTCAATCGACTATCTATGAATCTTGTGCCGTGATATATCCCAGCTGTATTCCAGAAAATGACAGTGTTTAACTGATCGGGTTGGTAGCATGACTGGAGAGCCAGTTTGGTGTGATGGTTAAGGTGCTGCCTTAAAAAACAGGAGACTTTTCAACCTGGGAAACTGGGTTGAAAAAATGCTTGGAGGTACAATAACAGACTCATTCCGTGGTTGGTTGTTTTGTCTATTGATTTGTATGGAAGCATGTCTTCTTAAAAAGGGAGGAGAAATCTAATAATATTACTCAACTATGGCCTTCATTCAGCTTCATTTGTCAATGATCCCAACCTTTATTTCATTAACGATGTTCTAAATGCACCGCATAGAGATAAGTCCTAGAATTTTCTCTCTAACATCAATTATTTAATTGCACTGAGAACCATCTCTTAGCATTTGAAGCCTCTTATCTTAATTTGAAGGGAAAGGAGAAGGAACTCCCAAATAAACTCTGCATCAGTAACTTAAATATTACTCAGTCACTGCTAAGCAGCTTTTGTATGATAGGTTGCACATATTTTAGCATTATTTTATGAGTAAAAAAACAATACAATATTTTGTACTGCCCTGCAGGAGAATTCACCATAGGCTTCAAATACAGTAAAGCTATTTTGAGGGTTGCTCAAGACAGATGTCTTGATCCCAGTATGGACACTAACCTAGAAAGCCAGGCATTATAACTAATAGATACAATAATTTCTCCCTTTATGAATATTGTTTTACCGTTTTACTATATCTTGAGTAAAAAGTATTTGCATGGCAAATTTAGACCAAGAAAATTTATCAGTTTTCTTAAATATGTTTTTTTTTTGTTTTCAGTGCTTATATTAATGTAGTGTTAATACTTTTCACTCCTTCATGGATTACTGCCTTGTCGTGGCGAAGGGGCTTGCGTAGCTCAATGAAGCTATGAGCTATGCCGTGCAG
>JANHFP010005498.1:352491-362940 GCA_032468135.1 Calamaria suluensis | reverse complement strand
GAAAGCCCAGGCTAGGCCAAGACGGGCCGGGCCGGGCCGAAGCTGCAGATCGGGCGCCGAGAAGCCGCCAGCCGGGGGGTGGGTGGGAGGGGGGAACTGGAGCCCGGGACGGGCCTGGGGCTGGGCCGGGACAGGCCGCCGCCGCCGTCTTGTCCTCTGAACTAGGATGTCCCGACATGAAGGTGAGTGCGAAGCCGGAGCAGGCCGGCCTTGGGCGAAACGAGCCGGGAAAGCGGTGCGGTGGGGGGAGGGAGGGAAAAGAGCGAGGCAGAGGTGGCTCATCATGGCGCCGCCGACGCTGCACTAGGAGTGGTGATGGGAGTAGTGAGCCGGGCTGGGAAGAAGCCGGCGATCGAGCCCGTCCGAGAGGGCGAGCCGGGCCGGCAGAAGGGCGGGCCGGCCCCGCTTTGCATTGTCATGAGGCCTAATGGCCGTTACGGCTCCCTCTTTCGACCCCGATCCGCTGGTGGCCTGAGGTGCGGCCTAAAAACCGAGCCAAGGCGGTTCTGGGAGCCTCGGGGCCGGGCCTGGCCCTGGCCCCACCCTGGGGGGGGGAATAGTTAGTGGGCGAAAGTTTCCCCGGTTTCCGGGACGATCCCTGCGTTTTGGGGTGGGCGCCCTTGAGAGAAAGAGGGGAGGGGGTCTGGATCGAGGGGGGGCGGTCGTAGAAATGAGTGAGGATGGACTTTCGGCTGGCATCTCGGACAGAGTTGAGGGTTTGTTCTGCGGCACATGGGAATGACGTGCCTCCATTTGAAGGGTTAACGGCGTGGTGGTGGTGTGGGGGAAAGGGTTGCGGAATGAAATCGGAGAGGATGGGGTGGGGGGTTTGCGATCGCTTGGTGTGGGACGCACGGAGGAGAAAAAAGTTTTCCCTGGGCAAACGAGGGTCTTGCGTGGAAGGGCAGATGTTGGGAAAGGTGTGATGAGTGACGTTGTCGTTGCTGGAGAGGAATGGGTAACTGGGAATCCGCTGTATCCGGTTAAAAAGCCGCGATCGGGCGAAAAGGGGGAGAACGACTTGGCGGCAAGGTCCCCTGGCAAATGCATAGCAAGGAGGTTAACGGTCAGAGATCACAGGGCCGGAAAGTGGTGGGGGGGAATGCACCTGGTGTACTTAAAAGTGTATTTTGGAGAAAGCTGGACTAAGGTGAAGGTGCCTGCACAGGAAAAGGTGAGATTGGAAGAGGAAGTTGATATTGAACTTGGATAAAGTTCATGTATTTCAAAGAATGTACCCTTTCTTGAATTCCAGAAGAAGTATACCAGAGAAAAGTGAAATGATAATTTCAAGTGGAGGAAAAATACAGATCAAATGGCATATTTAGCTATGTATGTGTGTGGTATATGCTAGTGGCTGAGAAAGTGTTGAGTTTTTAAATGATTTCCTGCAAACTTAAAATTTTATAGCCTTTTGTCCAACAATGTGTAAAATTATCACTATTTAGGTACTTCTCTCATCAGGCATCCTTACTTCTTGTAGTACTTTATAGGTATTTGCAAGTATATTTTTTTTAATAAGAATGGTTCCTTGAGAAAATATTTTTGTTGACAGAATATAGTAGGATCTTTTGCTTTGCTTACAAAAATGATAATTCAGCTTTCTCTGCCTTTTCATTCTTGAAATAAGGAGAATTTGGAAAAGAATATCCTTAAGAAGAAAGAAAATTATATGGACTGATGGATCATTTTTCTCCTATTTTGAAGATGTCAATACTCAGAAGTTACTTGTTTAAACAACTTTTGTCCAGATTTGTGCAAGTTTAATATCAGGGAAAGGAAACTACAGGTTTCATTATCAGTGAAATATTGTTATGGAAATACATGACAGGCATTTGGGGTACTCTGTAATGAAAAATAGCACTTTTATGTTTAAAGGTAATTGAAGAAATTAACTATGTATTAACTATGTATCTTGATTATTGTCTTTTATAATTGGAATTCCATCAGTTGATAACTATCAGAATATAGTTATCCTTTATAGTTTAAATAGCTTAATAAGGGAATTCATGAAAGAGTTCTCTCATAATTGTTAGCCATTATAGGTTAATGGATCTTTCACGTTTGTAGGCAGAATGCCATTAAATAAGATTGGAGCCAAATGATAACAGGAATATTGCTCTCCTCATGGTTTTCATGGAACCTTTCTGCTGTCATTGCTGGATGTGATGCTGGACTAGTTAAATTCTTGGTTTATTTCAGGAAAGCTGTAGACTACTGTTGTCTTTTTGAGGAATGAATGGTTTTAAAGTTGTTTTTAAGGGCTGTAATCAAGTTGTATAGAGATTTAAAGCATGCTAGCAGAATAAAACACCATTATGCCTATGCTGATTAAAATTATAAAGGAGAGATGCCAAGTACTTGTTAGGTTTGTTATATATCCTGTTGATACCAATTCTTCATCTGAGTGCTTTCCTTATAAATCACAATAATAGTGATTTTCCTTTTTAAAAAAAGCTCGATAGATCAGATTGTAAGCATACAGTAAAATGGAAAAACTATTTTTGTAATTTGTTAATGTCTTTAGTTTTACAGCTGACTCCTATGCTTATTAACTGAGAGGTGGCAAGTCAGTGTTCAAGACCCTGCAGTCTGAAAGTTAGTGTATATAACTTCAATAGAGTTTAGTGATGAAGAAAAAGTTATTCTGAACAATTTTACAAAGTATTGCTCTTTTGTTAGATTTTCTATGTAAATTATTTCGACTGAATTCATAAGAGAAACAATATTGAATGCATGATGCCAATATAGCTTTGCTGCTACTTTCAGAATTTTTAACAATAGTAGAGAATCAGCACAGATTGGCAGGTGTCATTAGCAAGCAAGTAATAATGTCTCTTTAAAAGTTGATTGTCTTGTTGTTTGACAATTAACATGAAGAATTGGAGCCAGAGAACCATCAGTTGATGATCTTGGAGGGCACAGGCTAGCAGGGCCACATTGTTCATTATTTACAAGCAGCAAGGCATTTGAATTGTATATTAGAGTAGGCCTTGATTTTTTTTAGGGAGCCAGTTTATTGCTTGCTGATACAGTCAATAATGTTGCATTGACTAACATAACAACATATTGTATATACTGATTGCTGGGATCCTTGCTGAAGTTTGTCTAGACTTCCATTATGGAACAGACATTATGCTGCAACTAGATTTATTTATTCTTTTCTCAGGAAAACAGATAAATATGCCTCACCTTTATTGGCAACTAACTATTTTGTTAATAGTTCTATTACTCAGCTAAGATCTGATGAACTCCTTGTTTAGGTTTTACTACTTCCGTGTTGACAGTTGTTTTCAGTCTATCTCCCTAAACATTTGAATATTAATCTTTAGTGGTAGAAGTTTGAGCTAGGAATAGCTTTTGCATATCTGACTTCTACACTTTAGCTCTTTGATGTTAACTCAAAGTTTACAAAACATTACTGTACAATACAGACTCCGAGATAAGCAAATTAAAAATATAGTACTTGGAGAGATTAATTAATCTTTAGTGGTAGAAGTTTGAGCTAGGAGCAGCTTTTGCATATCTGACTTCTACACTTTAGCTCTTTGGTGTTTAGCTCAAAGTTTACAAAACATTAGTGTACAATACAGACTCCCAAGATAAGCAAATTAAAAATACAGTACTTACAGAGATTACTCTGGGGTAGAGAGATATTGGTATGTAAATAAAGCTGAATTGTGATACTGCTTTTTTGTATATTGTTCCAGTTATTACATCCATTATGTTCTGCTTCAGTATTTGCTATACATCCTGAATTCATCCTTATATGACTTGTCAATGTCCATCTAATTCAGCAATTTGTTTTGAACAGCACCTAATAGGATGACCTTGGGGAATTCATAAACAGTGTGGTGGACATGTGTCTTTTTACAGTACTCAAAGGCTTAGTATCTTGAGTTACCAAATTCCATTTTTAATTCTCTGATTTAATAATCATTGAAAGACACTTGTTCCTTCTAATAAGTCTGTTTTTAATGTCATTAACCTTTTAAGTACCCTGTCTTGAAGCAATACATTTCTTCTGCTCGGCTAACTTTAAATTATTCTACATTAAAGGAGTACAGCTTAAGCCCATTAGGAATTGTGCATAACATGGCATACTTCTGTTATGATCTGGTTCTAATAAGTACTCAGTGCTATGGTACAGAATATAGTAAACCATAGTGTAGTTTGGTTTAGAAGTTTGTACCTAGTATTGTGATTTGTTAAATCATGCTTTAGTATATCTTCTGAACCCAGGCACTTGTGACTTACACTTAATAAACAATTGAAAAAGTACCTTGTTTTTGTGGATATAAGAATGTTGCTTCAAATAATGGGAAGTGTATTTTACTAATATACTTATTGTATATTTAGACTGTTGTTATCTCATAACGTATTAAGAGCTTGCAATGTATCACAAAATGGAGAGAAAATGAATTTACATAATTTTTGGTTTATTACAGAGACATTTTTGGGACACGGTGGCTCAGCGGGTTAGACAACTGAGCTTGTTGATTGGAAGGTCAGCAGTTCAGCGGTTTGAATCCCTAGTGACGTGTAATGGGATGAACTCTCATTATTTTTCCCAGCTTCTGCCAACCTAGTTTCAAAAGCATGAAAAATGCAAGTAGAAAAAATGGGGACAACAACCTTTGGTGGGAAGGTAACAGCGTTCTGTGCACCTTTGGCGTTTAGTCATGCCGGCCACATGACCATGGAGAAGTGCTGGCTCCTTGGGTTTGAAACGGAGATGAGCACTGCCCCCTAGAGTCGGAAACAACTAGCACATGTGTGCGAGGGAAAGCTTTACAGAGACATAGTGAAATATAGGGAGTAAATATTATACCAAAGTTTTCACAGAAGATTGGTTTTACGGAGGAAGAATTTGAAAGGAAAAACTTTAAACAATGTTGGGGAAAGCATAAGATGTAACATAAATCAATTTAGGAAAAACAGTTTGGTTGTGTTGGGGTAGTAATTCTTGAAAAATGTAAGGGACAGAAATATATAAGTATATAAGAATTTTATATCCTTGTATTAATATTTAAGAACAGCTATATAGACAAAGTTATAGATAACTTTGAAGATTAAAAAAAGGTAAAGGTTTCCCTCGCATATATGTACTAGTCGTTTTCTACTCTAGGAGTGGTGCTTATCTCCGTTTCAAAGCCGAAGAGCCAGCACTGTCCGAAGATGTCTCTGTGATCATGTGGTCAGCATAACTAAACGCCAAAGGCTCACAGAACACTGTTACCTTCCCACCAAAGATGGTCCCTATTTTTTCTACTTGCATTTTTACATGCTTTCAAAACTGCTAGGTTGGCAGAAGAGGAAATATGCCAGAGAATAAATTGATTGTTTATTTGTTAAAACACCAAACCTGGAAAGTATGGGTCTATGTAGTTAACTTGAAGTTGGGCTCATATTCAGGAGACTTTTACTGGCATGTTAATTTGAATCAGGGAACAAATAGGAAAACAGTGCCTGCAAGGTGCTGTATATATACCAAGATTGTCAGCTAGCAATCTGGCACCAGTATTTTCTAATGATTAAATATGTAGCTAAAAAATGATCCAGATACAAGACATTGTCCCAACCTGGAAGTAACTAGCACATGAATAATCAACTCAATTTTCTTTCAAAGGTTCTATCAGTGAGTCAGCTAAAGTTGGTAAAAGATACACCAATTGACAATATTTCTTTCCCAAAGAAAGTAATGAGCCTGAAATCTCTGATCAGTATCTCTCGGTCTTACCTGGATTGTTAATAGTTCACCCTTGTCAGCTCATAAACTGATTTTAAGCACTTACAAATTTTATCCTTTGCTTTCTTGAAACTATGAACATTTTTTTTAAAAAAATGAACCAATAAGATGGAACCTTTCAGCTAATATCACATTTTCCCAGCATCCTCCTGCAGAAATGTACACAGTTACTTCATTATAGTGCACATGTATTTATCTCCCATCATGTCCTGGAACGATACCATAGTTGAAAATTCCAGGAGAGATTTGGGAAGGGGGCAGATTTGAATTGTATGTCCAGTAATTTCTGTAGTGATCTTTCTGTCCATTTAGAGAACACATCTACATTAGATTAGTTTCAACCCAGTATAATTTCTTCACATTGACAGGGTGGGCAGCTAAATCATGGTATGCAAATAGTTCTTGACTTACAGCCACAATTAAGCCCAAAATTTCTGCTGAGAGAGACATTTGTTAAGTGTGTTTTGCTTCATTTTATAACCTTTCTTGCCACAGTTGCTAAGTGAATCACTGCAGTTGATAAGTTAGTAACTTGGTGGTTAAGTGAATCTGGCTTCCCCATGGACTTTGCTTATCAGAAGGTCGCAAAAGATGATCATATGACACTACGATTGTCATAAATATGAATAAGCTGCCAAGCGTCTTAATTTTGATCACATGTTCGTGGGGATGCTGCAACTCTGAAAAATGGTCATAAGTCACATTTTTCAGTGTTGTAACTTTGAAAGGTCACTAAATGAACTGTTGTAAGTTGAGGACTTACTATACTTATTTTCAGCTTCTAATAATGAACTTGATTTTTTTTCATTGAAATATTTCTCAATGGACTTTGTACATCTTAAATAATTTCCTCTTATTTAGTGTTTCTAAAATTGTAATTTCTACATACATTTAAATTTGGCCTTTTTGCTTTGGTTTAAGAATATTGTAAATAACTACCACTGAAGTATAGATGGGAGGCTATTTAAAAATTGTACATTGAGTTTTTCTCTGTACTCCTAATTATTTATAAACACATATATTTCTTGAGATCTCATCTTTTATTGGCTAATGGCTTGGTTTCTTCAGAATTCTTGTGTAAGGAATTATGTCAGCCTTTTTGAAAGCAAGGTTTAGATTGCTTTTTTAATGAAGTAGTATCCTTGAAAGGCTT
The DNA here is from genome assembly GCA_032468135.1 of Calamaria suluensis. Taxonomy (NCBI): domain Eukaryota; kingdom Metazoa; phylum Chordata; class Lepidosauria; order Squamata; family Calamariidae; genus Calamaria; species Calamaria suluensis. The sequence goes on along the minus strand of JANHFP010005498.1, from coordinate 356,038 downwards.
AGGAAGAAAGATTTCTCTTGTAGGCATTTCTTTGATTTGTTCAGCAAAACCTTGATTAAAACTTATGATCTCCATTTTACTCAACTAATTTACCTGATACACTTTAAATTTGCCTCACAAATATTTTTAAAATGCACATTTCATTATATATTCTTAGATCTTTTGATAAAGTCTTAATATTTACAGATGTTAAGAACTATTTCACATTTTATTTATTAAAGAGCTACCGAATTAGATCAAAGCTAGTTTGTAGAATTTTAATGGTTATTTCTGAAATGTCATATTTGACTACATTTTTGACAATTCTACTAACTGATTTGAAATTTTCTAGTATCTAGTAAACATTAATAGCAATAATTTGTATATTGACATTACCTCACTGAAGGAATTTTGATTAGCAATTGAGTACTAATTATTTTTATTAGTAGCGTAATATAATGCATTATAGCTGAACCATTAGCTGAACGCCTAGTAGTGAAATAGGAAGTAGCATGGTGGATAGTGTAATGTTCTCTGCAGTACAGTTTGTTATACTTAAGATGGTATACTTAAGATTTTGTTGATTATTTTACTGCTTCTAAAGATTTTATATCTAAGCTAAAATTAAAAGCTGTTATGTGAGCTGCTTTGATATAATAGGTAAGGTGGATGTGATTATTTCAGCCATTGATCGAAAGTGTAGAATTAAAATGACAAGCCATGGCCATGTGATTAATGAAGGCAATGACTCACTTAATGACTGAAGAGGAAGTGACAATGTAAGTCCGTCATGATCATGTGATTTTCTGCTTGGCAATGGAGTTTCCAGTCCCAGTTGTGATCGCTAAGCAATTCTACTTGTATATAACGAGAATCTTATTAGTGATGGGCCTTTGAACAGCTTACTTGTTGCTCTCATTTCTAGCACCCAGTAACAATTAGTCCCCATGTTAGGAATATTTGACTTATAGAAAATGTATACTTTCAAGCCGATGAACTACTGAAGCTGTGCAATGTTTTCATGCATCCCTGAATCTGCATGTTGTTTTCATGAGCATCACCAAGTAGTGCATGTTTTTTGTAATATGTAGGATGTATACTTGGTGATGCTCATGAAAACATTGCATGGCTTCAGCTGTTTGTCAGTTTGAGGAAGGAGAATAATCATTACTATATAATTGTGTGCAGAACTTTGACCAAGATAAGAGTTCATACATGCTTAATAGTAATTTACTGAATCAGCCAAAATTATTTATAAGCGATGGATTATAAACAGTAAATGAATTCATGAAACATGCTAAAACCAAATATATTTTGGTTAGCATGAACAGTTAAATTACTTTCTCTTTTCAGAGTAAATGTTTGCTTTGAATATTATGATGGGGCAAATCACAACTATCATTATTGGGCAAAATATCTGTGATTAAGATGAATGTTTTACCAAAGATGTTTTTTTTTGTTTCAGACTTTACCAATACTTCAAACTGAAACTCCATTTAAACAATGGCAGATGGACATCTAAATTTATATAGCAAGGGAAAAATCCAAGAATTAGATACAAAATTATTGCAAGATGCTAAGAAAAGAGTAGGTTTGGGTTTACCAGATTTGAAATTATATTTTGATGCCTGTTATTGGTCTCGCTAAAAGAGTGGGTGACACTCCAAAATAAGAGGCTAGAAGGTAGTGAATTAAGGTTTGAATGGCATGGTTATTTATGGTAAGATAAGGTTAAAGTAAATGTTGATTTTAATAACCACTTTGTTAGATGTGCCATCCTAAGAGTTTGGCATAAATATAAAGACATATTTTTGCGTGTCTTCCCCAGGAAGCTGTTTTCAAAAAAAGAAATGGTGGCAAGGCTAGACTGGTGGACTTATGGTCAAATAATACCTTTCAAGTATGGTGACCCTATCCTCAAATCTAAAGAAGAGCTGGAATTAGAAGAGCATGTTTGCCATTGGTTTACATATTTACAATTGGAAGAAAGATTTAAACTGTACAAAAAGAGCTATGGATTTGATTTTTTTGAAAAATTAATTGGAAATCCTACTGTATAGTAATTATGAACATATTGCTGAGGTTTATAAATTGTTATTGACATTACAACATTATATGTATAATCTAAACTTTTTCAAATTAATAACTTATGGCCAAATATTGATAGCTAGCTCTTGTTATCATCAGTTAGACATTACTCAGTTTGTTCAACTTGATTCTCCATTATTTGAAAATGAATTTTTGAGGCAAGTATGTATAGGTAGTCCTTGACCTATGACCATTTGTTTTATTCAAAAGTATGATGGCACCAAAGAAAAGGGTGACTTATGACTAATCCTTGCATTATGACTGTTGCAGTATCCTTAGATCACATGGTCAAAATTTGGACAGTTATGACATGCTTTTATGAAGTTGCAGCAGTCCAGGCTTATGGGATCACCATTTGTTATCTTCCCAACTAGCTTCCGACCAGCCAAATCAACTGGGAAGCTGGATTCACTCAATCATCACATGCTTCACTTAGCAATTGCAGCAAGAAATCTAGCGCAACTCACTTAACAACTGTCTTGTTTACCAACAGAAGTTCCAGTTCCAATTGTGGTTGTAAGTCAAGAACTACCAGTAATAGAAATAAAAGGGGGGAAAGTGCAGTTAAATAAACTCAAATTAATGTGGCGTCAATGATCTCATAAAATTATTCTTCCTTACAATGCCTTGAAACGAATAAGCATATTTTGTCAGCTGTATTGATTTGTTGTAGTTTAGAAACTGCATTAATGTTACTGAGCGACTCAGCAGTGTTGTTTGCCTATTGCTTAGTTTTAGATTCAAGCATGCATTCCTCCAATTGGTTGAGACAGAAGTTTTGAACGGAACAAGTGAATTCTTTGGCATCTTGTTCAATGTCATATATAGATACAGAGATATTATTGGCTGAGGAAAGGGGGCAAATGCTATTTATTTTCCTAAGCAGGCTGAGATGGCAGTCATTCAGGGTTCCGCCCAGCTGAACCACCAATCAGGACCGAGTATGCACAAGAAAGTTCCTCCCCTTTCTTGATGCTGCCGCTTTTTTGCTCGGTCTCACTTCATTCAGACCTGTTTTGCTGAGCTCCCTCCAAAGTCAATTCACAGTCATTAGGAATCGTTTACCAGCTTCTTATCAGATCGGATTACTTCAAAGGCAATTTCTCCCGCCGGCTGCATTTCGGATCGCTTCGGCAGCCTCCCCAGCGCCAGCGGCCACTCCGTGAGGCTTCTGGCGGCCGCGGCTTCCCACAGTGGCCTCCTAGCAGTCTGCCAAGGCCTCCAGTCATGAGGGCTCCATCGAGACTCTATGTGGCCGTAATAGGGGCCGGTGAAGCTCCACCGGACCCAGAACGGCTGTGCCTGTTCCAGGTCTTTTCAGAAGATTGTCCTGCAGCGCCATCAGAGCGGCCCATTAGGGCTCGGTTTGGGGTTTGCTTCACCTCCCGTGGCTAATCTGGTAGTTTCCAGGGCAGACTTCTGGTATTGGTGGTAAGCCCTCACGTTGAGGACCCTTCCTTTTACTTTATTGCCTATTATT
>JANHFP010005498.1:337203-347526 GCA_032468135.1 Calamaria suluensis | reverse complement strand
CTGCCTGGTTCAACCCACTCTGGTCGATGTCTCCAGAAAAGAGAAGAGGCGTATCAGGTAAGTACCAACGCTTCTTATCATTAACTTCAACATGAATACAGTTTTGAAAGAATAGATTCAGTTCTGCTTAAGTGGGTTCCAGAAAATTCTGAATAGAAGACTTTAAACAGATTGTTTGCTTTTTGCATTATAATACAATTTTTATGTATTATAATTCTTTAAGATAATAGTCTACTGAAGATCTTTTATTTTGCTAGTATTTTATTTTAAATGGTTTGTATAAAATACTGTATTCTGTATTGATTATTTGGTTTAAATACATTAACATTCTGAAATATGTGAGAAAAAAAACTTCAGTGTTAGCTAAATAATGCCACTTAAAATAGAAAATTATATTAGAAAAATTGGAAACATTTAAATACAAAACTTCTACCTTTCCTTACTTAAATTAAACGTGTATTGAATTTGTACTGAAAATTATACTGATTTTTATGCACAGTATACTGTCAACCGTTTAATTTCAGATAGTTAGAAATTTGTGGTACCTGTTATTTGTATTTTTACAAATTTTGTTATTTTTATTCAGATTTTAATTGTTTGCCATTCAGAGCAAGATGTGATTTGTGTATATGTGATGGGCAGCTTATAAAGGTGTAAAATAAATATTTGAGTCCCAACTCCTTTAATACAAACTGATAAATAATATGAAAGCATAATTGATGAGCAAATATGAAATTTTAATCCAGAGCAGAGTTTTGGTTGAGACTGTTTTCAAATCAGTGCAGTTGTTTTCTTGATTTTCTTCTGAAATTGTATTTATAAACACAGTGACTTCCTTGAGTAGCTGCTAATAATTTCTGAATTTTACAATAGTTTTACCATTGCATGAAGTACCTGGAGATACTAATCAAATTTTGAAAGCAGTCTTCCAGTACTTGGAGGGCTAACACGGGGAAGGGGTCATCAATTTATTCTCCATAGCACTTGAGGGCAGAACAAGAAGCAATGGATGGAAGCTTCTTAGAGAGTGATTCAACCTGGAAATAAGGTGGAATATCCTGAGAGAGAAAATGATTAATCAATGGAACAGCTTTCTTCCCAGAGTTGTGTGCTCTCCATTGCTGGAGGTTTTCAGATTACACAAAAAAATAAAAATAATTTTAGTAGATCAGATAAATAACACTAATTTTAATAAGGACAAACATCAAGTTCACCTAGAAAATAAAGATCAAATGCATGAGTATAAGATGGTAATGATACTGTAGAAGAGATCTTTTAGTCAATAGTAGTTGAATAGAAATAAAATATTAGACAGGAGTGTAGTAGGGCTGGCTGCATAAGGCAAATACAAATTTAGACTGCATCAACAGATGTTATTTGGAAATCACACCTTGCAGTTGTTCAACTTTATTCTGCTTTGGTTAGACTGTTGTGGGCACTATTCAAGAAGGATTCAGAGAAATTGGAACATGTTCAGAGAAAGGCAATAACGATGGTCAAAGGACTAGTAAGTAATTGTAAAAAAAAGATTGAAGGAATTGATTATGTTTCACTTGAGAAAAGAAAATGGAATTGGAAACATAGTACTATTCAAACACCTGCAAGGATGTCACATAGAAGATCAAGATGGTTCTGTAGTGTTCAAAACATGAAATACCATAATGGAACTTAAGTTACATAAAAATACAGTGTTTCCCCAAAAATAAGACCCTGTCTTATATTTTTGACCCCAAAATAAGTGCTTGGCCTTATTTCCGGGAATGTCTTATTACTTTGGGGTGCATGGAGCAAGATGGAGCTCCTCTTGCTATCTTACCTGATTTTCAGCTCTGACTCACTCACCCAGGGGTCGGCAACCTTATACACTCAAAGAGCCACAAAGGCCCTAGCCAGAAGTCCCCCATTCAATTCTGGAGCCAACCGGAAGTCCCGTCCCGTCCCATCCCCAGTGTCTCCTCCTTGGGCAGCACCCTTTTTCCTCTACTTATCCTAACTGAAAGCCTTATCGACTGTGGAACTGACCAGCAACAGGGAGCCACAGCAGAACAATGAAAGAGCCACATGCAGCTCCAGAGCCGCGGATTGCTGACCCCTGCCCTAACCAGAGGAAAAGGCAGGGACCGACAGTCCATGAATTTAAATGTTTTCAGGGAGGGTTTATTTTTAGGGTTGGGATTTTTTTAGTGCACTCAAAAGCCCAATTGGGCTTCTTATCAGGTGGTGTCTAATTTTAGGGGAAACAGGATATTGTTTGATTGAGTGATTGTTGCCTTTATTAGTTTTTTTATTCAGAGAGGTAGTGGGAAGAGGCTGGACACACAAAGAATATGTATTTTTTACATTGAGTAGTGTGTGTGTGTGTTAGTCTTTAGAATGAGTATTGTTAAACCCAAATAAACTCACATTTGAGGAAATATATAAGCATACGCATAAAATTGCAAATCCACTTTTTGCTTTCCCTTCTGGTAAAATAGTTTAGTTCTGTTGTTTTTGAACAATGAAAAGGTTTTTAGTAGAAAATAGGATTTGGAAGATTTTGAAATTCAATAACATTTTGGAATTTATATTTTTATTTAACATTTGAAAAGCTAATATGATTTTTTTGTACACGTATGAGTTTAATGTCATACATTATTTGCTTTAGATATTATATATTATGCTCTTAATCTGTGCTTGAGACATTTTAGCAATGTTTTTCTAGACAACTTTAAACAATAAGCTTTTAATGGACAAACCAGTGATAATTTTAGTCTGTATATAACTAGAACCAACTAGTACAGATTCCTTACAGATTAGCAGTAATCTCAGTCTTTTAATTTTTTTTTACAGTAGTTATATAGTTAAGACACATTTATTAAACAAATATTATGTCAGTATGCCCTGGTCAGAATGAAATGTATTGCGAGAACGATATCTGTTTGGTTTGTATAGAAATGTTTTTATCTGGTAGTGTGAACTACCAAAATAATGGAGCGTAGAAAGTACTTAGACTTTAGGGCAAGGACCTCAAACTCAAATCATGACAAGCCTTTCAAAAAGACCAGTTTGTTAATTTTAGGTCTGCAACTTTGAAAGTTTTCATACATTGACATAAACACAGAGTTTCTGGACCGCAGCTGCTGGTAACAAGAGCCGCACCAGTGATGTGAGGAACAGGCAACTGGAAAGAGGAGGTTTCAGTCCTGAGCATGGCTCTGATAGCATGTCTATAGGAGGCAAAACTTGCAGCCATCCTGCCTGTCCTATCTGGACATGGAACAATGCTTTCTCTCCTGTGTGCACATATTGATCTCATTTTCTCTGATAAACCTGCTGAATTACACAGCCTTGCTCCATCATTCTCCTAGCCTTTGCGGGAGGGAGGAGATGGAGATGATGAGAATAGGATTAAAATTGACAGTTCCTCTTTTGCTGCAGTTCATAAAAGAGGTGCTTTCTATTCTTGGCAGCAGGCAAGCTTGCATTGTCTTTTTCTAACCTTCTTGTCAGTCGGTCCGCCTCTCTATTTTACTGTTCTCTTACAAGTTACTCTCATTGAAATGGGCTGCAAACAATTCCATCTTCTTTTGAGGTAAACGTGTAAGCATAGCTTAGTGGTCTTACTCTTTGTAAGTATTATTATGGCTCTCAAAATTGACCTGGACATCCACATGTTGGAGATTCCTATCTGAGAATATGAATAGTCAGTATTTTAGTTGATTGCTGTAATGTGGGAATCATGTTCAGGGTAATTATGAAATCATGAAGATTAATTTTCAACTGTAAAGTAATTGATAGAATTGATAGTAATTCAGGCCAGTGGTATTGCAATGAAACTGCATAGATGTTGATTGTTCATGCAAATGGCTAATGATTTTCTGTTGTTTTTTTTTGCAGGTGTCAGCTGCGATGCATGTTTAAAGGGCAATTTCCGAGGTCGCAGATACAAGTGTTTAATTTGCTACGATTACGATCTGTGTGCATCTTGTTATGAAAGTGGTGCAACGACGACAAGGCATACAACTGACCATCCAATGCAGTGCATACTAACAAGGGTAGATTTCGGTAAATGATTCTTGCCTTTTATTTACTTACTTACTTACTAACCAACTAACTAACTATTTAATGTCCTGTATTTCAAGGTAAACAAAATATACTTCTGGAATTTTATTACAGAACAAACAGAATAAACATAAAAGTTGGTAAAAGCAAAAAAATCCAATATCTTGCATGTATTGTGGTTTTGCAGATTGTAAATTTAAAGCTCTATTAAACTAACTTGAGATTTTGGTAGACTGATACATGCCCCATCACAGATTTTTGCTGTTTTTCTTTGTCATCCTAGAGGAGAGGATTGGAAGTATATGTGTGCCATTAAAACTGTGGTAACTTGTATTCTTGTGTCAGATGTCAGGAGGAAAAGCATTTGCATGATGACTTGTATTGGGGGGGAAGGTTTTATATTGGAGGTTTCTTTAGAACTAACCATGTACCAACAAACAGATCTTCCAAAAATAAGTAAAACTAAGGTCCTTTTAGCCAACTGTATGAGTTAAGAGGTATTTTCTTATACTGTTTGAATTGCAAATTTGCTTAGGGTTTTTGCAGTTTAAAAATTAGAAAACAAAAGAAGAGTGAACTTAGAACTAGTATGATATGAGAAACAGGAAAATATATTGTAGGATGAACATTGAACAGAGATTGCTGTGGGAAAGATTTCATTATTGGCTGTGATATTTCTATAGTTTTTACGTTTTTTTCATGTTTCAAATATTTTTTAGAATTGTAGATAATAGAGGGATTGTAACTGCGGTAAATGTGCTCACATTCTGTTTGATATTTCTCTACTTTATATAAAAACCAGCATTTCTATTCATCAGATATAAAAAAGTGACATAGATCAAGTTTTTATGGTGTTCTCAGTGCTGTTATAAATTGAACAGTTGATAACAGTTGTCAGTTCTTAACAGTTGTCAGAAATGGTTTAGGGTCTCCTGCTTGGGTGGGAGGTTGGACTAGATAACTTACAAGGGCCTGTCCAACTCTCTTAATCTGTTAGAATCTGTTAAACAAATGGTTGTAAGTCCAGGACTACTTATATGTTTAAATTTGTGTAAAAATATATGTTCAGTTTCATTTTTTGTGTGTTTTCTATAAATTTTAAAATATAATCTTCGTGTTCAAATAGATTACATTGTTTGTGCTTCAGTGACCTATAATAGTAATGTAGTCATGTTGATTTTTCTTTTAAGTCAAAAGGGCAAAAATGTTATGTCACAAATTCTAATTTGAATATGGCTATGAGAATGTGTTTCCTGTGAATAAATAGGCTTTTTTGACACTAAGAACTTATCTTAATAAGAAAATGTGGGCTCTGTTTTAAACAAAGATTTCCAAAACTTTTTTGTTTCATACCCTACACCAGTGATGGCAAACCTTTTTCAGCATGTGTGCCAGAGATATGTGCGCAGGAGCGCTATTGCGTGCACTACCTTCCACTACGCATGCACAAAATATTCAATGCAGTGACGGCAGCTCTCTTTGTCTGGGAAGCCTCATCTGCTGCTGCCTACACCCGCGCTCCTTTCACCACTGTGCTGCTCTCGGCCGGGCACCAGTGCTGCCCTGGGAATTGCCCAGCGTGGCCAGTGAAGGAAGCCCGGCAGGGGTGGGAGCGCCCAGACAGCCGTAGCCTCCTGATGGGCATGGCTGGTGGGCTTCTTTTGCCGGCCGCGCTGGGCAATTCTTAGGACGGCACTGGCGCCCAGCTGAGAGCAGCACAGCTGCGAAAGGAGGGCAGCAGCAGGGAGAGTTGCCTCTCCTGGACAAGGAGAGTCACTGCCACCACCACCGCCCCATCGAGGACAGCGAGGCGCCCAGGGAGAAGAGCGGGTCCTTCACCTCCCCTTCTCACCCAGCAAAAATTTTACTTAGATCTCCCCCTCCTACAAGCTTATACAGGAGAAATCTAAGTAAAAACTTTCTTTGCCGAGAACGGGATGCGACCTGTCCTGTTCTTAGTAAAGAAAGCTTTTACTGAGATCCTCGCTGGCTGCTTTCTCCCCACCTGGAGATCTCCTTGGTCAATTCCCCCTCTTTCTCCTTGACCAGAAAGAGGGAACAGGGGGACTGGATCCAAGCCGAGAAAGCGGGTCTCTGTACCCTCTTCGTCTCAGCCGGCTGGGGGGAAAAGGGAACGCGGGGACTGGATCCAAGCTGAAAAAGTGGGTCCCTGTTCCCACTTCCTCTCAGCTGGCCCCTCGGTCAGCCACAGCTGCTGCTCTGGCTCCTTCACCTGACATGGCAGCGAGAGACGTAGCATTTGGTTTTGTGTGTGTGAGAGAGAGTAAGTGGGCGTTTTGGTCTGTCTGGAAGCCTGGCACTTTAACTCTCTTCCCCCATCCAGCCCTTCTTCTTCTCTGGGAATTTAAACGGCAGGCCCTAGGCTTGGCTTGCTATCCAACCTTGGCAAGAAGGAGCGGCAGTGTGAGAAGCCGTGTGTGGTTGCAGGGGGAGGCTGGTAGCTGGTCAATCGGCGGTGCTTCACGTGGGCAGGTGGACATATTCATTCTAGTTGTCAGCTGCAGACGTCCGCCTACTGTCCTGAAGCAAACAAAACCACATTGCGAAGCCTCCTCCTGCAGCCAAAAGCTTTCTCCCGAAACAGCACTGCTTCCCGTCTCAGAGAAAATGGATCTGAAAATGGACTTTCCAGTGCAGATCAGGAGCTGATCTGGGAGAGGTGGCAGAAAGTGAGCAACCAGGAGAGACTGGGAGCAGCGCTGTTTCGAGAGTAAGGGAAGGGAAAGAAGTAAGGAAATCCCAACTTGCATGGAGCAATTGCAGGTTTCCCTCCCAAATTTTGTTGTTCAGTATCATGGAAGGAGAGGAATTTTCTTTGCGAGGAGAAAGGGGTCCTGATGTAATTCCCTCTTCCTGGGCAATTACACGGTTCTTACATTGCTGAGTTGGTGGTCAAGGGGCGTTGCGGGGACTCCCATGCCATTTTCTCTCCCTCCCACCGTCTGCTCCCCCTCTGGTTCCCCATGTTTCCAGGCAATGCCTCCAGGGGAAAATGGTTCCCAGGGAAGATGGGGGCTTTCAAAATCACAGTGTCCCCTTGCCACCCTAGGAAAGGAAATCCTCTCCCCTACAGGAATGACTTGGAGAGGGCTTCCTGTGCCCAGCCTGCCAGCTCTCCCCAGGCGCCTTGCCCCAGGATGGCTCCTGCACCCCTTGAAAAATAGCCTGAAGCTGTCCCTACCCCTGCACAGCCTGAAGCTGCCCCCACCTGAGCCCGTGGGAGGAGGCGGGGGCCGGGAGGGCAAGGCCTGGGAGGGGTCCCTATGTGCGGCCAACCGGGGGAGAGGGCTGCCTGCCAAGCCCCCTCTTCCTCCCAAATCGTCTTCCCTCGCTCCTGCCCTAGCGGCTCAAGCCCTGCCCCACCCTCCCTGTGCAGGTAAATCATGGAGACCCAAACCCGGAGCACTTAGGGGCCTGTGAGCAGCACCGTTTTGGGAGAAAGCTTTTGGCTGCAGGAGGAGTCTTCGCAATGGAGTTTTGTTTGCTTCGGGAGAGCAGGTGGACGTTTGCAGTTTGCAACTAGAATGAATATGTCCGCCTGCCCATCCGAAGCACCACCGCTGCCATTCGCTTATGGGGAGGGAGGGTTTGACCAGCTACCAGCCTCCCTCCCCGCAACCACTGGCACGTCGGCATGAACAGCTTCCCACGCCGCCGCCCTTTCTTGCCAAGGTTGGATAGCAAGCGAAGCCAGCAGGCGGGTTACTGCAGGTCATGGCCTGCCTTTTAGGTTCCCGGAGAAGAAGGAGGAGGGCTGGATGGAGGAAGAGCGTTACAGCGCCAGGCTTCCGAACAAAACAAAGTATCTGAGAAAATGACCCAGGGAGGCTGCGGGGAAGCCGGAAAACACACAAACACACTCTCACACACATACACACACCACAAAACCAATGCTGCACCTCTCACTGTCATTCCGGGCAAAGGAGCTGCAGCAGCAGCTGCTGCTGACCAAGGGGCTGACTGAAAGGAAGGGGGAACAGGGACCTGCTTTCTCGGCTTGGATCCAGTCCTCCTGTTCCCTTTTCCCTCCAGCTGAGACTTCCATCAGAGCGAACGGGGATATGCAAGCCTCGGTGGCCTGTGCACAATGGAAACTGGAAGATCATTTTTCTGGCACGCATGCGCATTGTCCGACTGCTTTTTGGGTTTCTGGCACTCCCATTTGTGTGAAGGCCAGCTGGCTGGCATGCTGGAACCTGGAAGAGCAACAGGCGATGGCTCTGCAGGCCACTTCCAGCCATAGGTTCACCAACCCGGCCCTACACACACACACACACACACACACACACACAGACAGAATGAAAAGAAAAAAGAGTTTTGGAAATCTCTACACACACATACCCCACATATATGCAAACCCGTTTGTGTGTTTATGCACCTGTGTGCAAGTGTACCTTTAAGTCAGTCTTGACTCCTATCAACTACAGAAAAAGTCCCTGCAGTTTTTGTGACAATATTTTCTGAAGTGGTTTGTCCTTGCCTCCTCCTTAGGGTTGAGACAGAGGAACTGGCCCAGAGTCACCAGCTGGACTTGAGCCTCAGGTGGGATTGGTACTCAACAGTTTCTAACCTAGTGTCTTAACCATTACACTAAGTGGCTCTCACATATATTATGATGATTATGATGATGTCATCCATTCAGTCGGGTCCGTCTCTTGGGGATTCTTTGGTCAGGTCTCCACATCTTCCGATCTTGCACTGCTTCTTTGAGTTTTTCTATGCTGTGGTTGGTGTCAGCTTTGATGGTGTCCAGCTATCCACTAAATCTTTCTAGCATAATTGCTTCCTCTGGTGAATTTTGCCACAGAACATAGCGAAAATAAGTGAGACCTCACATACATACCCTCACAAAACAAACTAAAAGTTAAAATAAAATAAAATAACTGAAACCTATTAAGTCAGTGAGCAGTATGGGCTTAAGGGCCAGTGTTAGATATGGGAAGACTGGCTGCTTTTTCCTATTTTCCCCTGTAACAACAACCTTATGGGGTAGCTGGGGTAAGAGAATGTGACTTGCTCCAAGTCACTCAGCATAAATTTAGCTTCTCTCTTTATTTTCCAGGTCAAGAACACAGTGGGAAATGGCAATGAGACACTGGAAGGTCTTGACACAAAGCACAAGAAAATGAATACCTATCATTTTAAATTTGATATAGAAAAGTTTGCAGTTGCCCAGCCTTAAAAGCCTTTGATGCATATGCAGAGCATGGCAACTAGTAGATTAGTGGGATGCTTAATTCTATGAATGTCTTCAGGCTATAATATTTTGTCAAAAAACTGTGTTAGGAATTTCTGTCTGGGTTTTTCTTAACACAGATGAAGTTTAAATCAAGAGGCTACTTTTATACTGGTTTTGGACGATAATAGAGATTTGAGCAATTGAAAAATCCAATTTCTAGTTGCCAGCAAAAAAATAATTGAGACTATTGTATCAGAGTGCTCTGGGAGGAAAAGAATTATCTTTACATAATACTTTGCTTATACATGCTTTTTCCCAGTTCTCTCATCTGAACAATGAAGTATACAGTAAAGCATTTTAGAATTAGTGAGAGGATTTTGTGACTTGTTTATCTCCCTACTTTTCTTATCTTTCCATGTTTTTTCTTCCTCCATTTCCTTTCTTACCATGTTTCTCTCTTCATTAGGTTACTTTGATCTTGCCTCAAATTGTACCCTTGGTTTTCAGTTATTTTGCTTAGGAGTGTGTTCATATGCATGTATGTTTGTCTAAGTGTGCATGCACCAGTATTATATCATTGTCATTATGTCCTGTTGTCAGGTATATATTCCCTGTGATACATCTCTTATTAATTTGCTCTGAGCACTTTGACGAGCGCTTCAACTGTTACTGTTTACAAACAGGAAAAGAAATGAGAAGTTCACACCAGTTTTGAACAGATGGATAACAGACCTTTACCCTGCAAATGACTTTTTTTTTTGCTGGAAGATGACAGAAACCCCCAGCAGTGACATGGGAAGGGGAAGGCAAGAACATTTTGGCTATACAAAAAAAAAATCAGAAATTTGCTGATACAGTAGCTAGCACACAAGAGATTTTTTTTTCACAGCTCTGCTATTTTCTTAGAGGAGATAGTAGCAGTGCTTCTATGTGAGAAATGGAAGACAAATGTTTTTCCTTTAAAGCCCTTTAGGCTGGGATGGCTGAAATTTAGGCAATGATACTGAGTCACAGAAAAGACTAAGTATTAGCAATTTATAGCTTTATTACACTCTTTCCAACATAGCTAAGAAAGATTATAT
>JANHFP010005498.1:289079-312878 GCA_032468135.1 Calamaria suluensis | reverse complement strand
AGTCCCCATCCTGGCCAGCGTTTTGTGATCACTGAGCATAAACGCCCCCACTGTGTAATTAAAAGTGAGAAGTTGAGAAGTTCTTTTTTGGGGGGGGGAATTCTTCCTAAAGATTCCATCAGTTTCAGCAGTGCTTTTTGAGTTACTCATGCCATCAGAGAAACCATCAAAAATTAGGCCTCCTTTGAGCTATAGATTTCCAAGCAGCTAATGGAATCCCTGACGCTCGCTAGAAATATGCGGTCATAAATCCCTTGGAAGAACCACAGAAGGGGCAACAAAAGCTTTTATCTTATTAGTACTGGGCTAACTCCAAAAAAAACCCAAACCACATCATTAGAGGCAAAGCATGCATGTACACAAACCTACCCTCCTCAAAGAAACAGTCCATGATAAAGCGAATTAATACTAATCTGAAGGATTTCGATTTGCATTTTAGGCAGCATTTTCCCCCCACAGTCAAAATATCAAATTGTGAGTTAATAGCTCAAAATTCCTTTTACTCTTTAGATGTAGTGTGGGTGAGACCTGAGGGCAATTCAGAGAGAAAGGCCCCTAAGCTGATTCAATTCAAAGGGCTTACATAGAGTTCACTCTGAAACAACGGGTAGATGCTAATAACCACTAGTTTCCTTTTATGGTTCAACCAAGGTGGACTCTGAGATGGGGGGGGGGGGGGAGGAGATGTTCTCATTCAGTCAATAACATCTCCACAATCTATGCAAACTATTGTCCTTCCATTCAACAAAGACTCTCTTTGTGTGTAGGTTCAAACCGTCTCAACTCTAGATAAGGCTGGGGAAGACCCCTATTAGAAACCCTGAGAAGCAGTTGCATAGTACTGTCTATGCCAGGGATCTCCAACTGTGGCAACTTTAAGACTTGTGGACTTTAACTCCCAGAGTCCCAGAGTTCCTCAGCCAGCAAAGCTTCAACTGTGGGAGTTGAAGTCCACAAGTCTTAAAGTTGCCAAGGTTGGAGACCCCTGGCATAGACAGTACTCAATGTTTTACTTTAAAACAAGCTGCCTTTTTTGTATTCCAGATACTGCAAACAAATAGTACAAGATATAAAAGAAAACACTAAGTTCTCATCTGCAAATATTTACCATATGGAATTCTTGGGGAAAAAGCAATGACCTGGGTATATAAGAAGCCATCCAGTTAGCCCAGTGAATGCAAATACAGTTTCAATGCAGAATATATTTTCATAGTAGAACTAGTAAATACTAAAGCCAAGTACTGGGAGGAAAGAATGAGCAAGGATTAAATCTAATACTGAAATCTAATACTGAAATGTAAAATATATTTATTCTTTGTGCAAGTAAGTCAGACTTCAGTACAGCTTACTGCTTTAGTGT
Source organism: Calamaria suluensis (assembly GCA_032468135.1). Taxonomy (NCBI): domain Eukaryota; kingdom Metazoa; phylum Chordata; class Lepidosauria; order Squamata; family Calamariidae; genus Calamaria; species Calamaria suluensis. The sequence goes on along the minus strand of JANHFP010005498.1, from coordinate 311,518 downwards.
TCACAGGATTACATTTTTTCCTGTAAAAATAACAGAATAACGGAGTTGAATGGGACCTTGGAGGTCTTCTCGTCCAACCCTCTGCTCAAGCAGGAGATCCTATACCCATAATGATGAAAATATGGCACATGTGCCACAGGTGGCATGCAGAGCCGTATCTGTGGGCACACAAGCATTGCCCTAGCTCAGCTCCAGCGTGCATGCGTGTGCCAGCCAGATGATTTTTGGGCCTTCCAGGCCCACCAGAAGTCAGGAAACACTCAATTTCTGGCCTCTGGAGGGCCTCCAGGGAGGTGAGGATTTTCGCCCTCCCCAGGCTCCTAGGAAGCCTTTGGAGCCTGGAGAGGACAAAAAAATTGGCCTTCCAGACCCACCATACCATTGCATGCCAAAAGCAGGGGGAGTATGGGAGGGGTCGCACACGCAAGCGCCGGGGGGCGCAAGGCACATTGAATTATGGGTGTAGACACGCAGGCACATGAACCCCCCCCATGCTCTCCCCACTTCTGGCACACCATGGCAAAAAGGTTAGCCATCACTGCCCTATACCCTTTCAGACAAGTCACAAATGCCTTGTCCAATCACTTTTTGAAAACCTCCAGTGATGGACTGTTCCAACGATCAATTGTTCCATCAAGCAAATGACAGGGAGCAAAGAAGAATCAAAAAGAACCTTCTGCAGGCATGCTTCCACTACAGCAGAGGTTCCTAAACTTGGCAGCTTCAAGACTTGTTTGACTACAATTCCCAGAATTCTCCAGCCAGCTTTGCTGGCTGGAGAATTCTGGGAGTTGAAGTCCACAAGTCTTAAAGCTGCCAAGTTTGGGAACCTCTGCACTAGGCCTTAGAATAAGATCTGTGTTTAAAGATCTTTATTCACAACTTTGGGGGGAAATAAGCAAATATCCCTGACCTTAAAAAAAATCAGTTGCAATTAAATTATTTGAAATAAAAAGAACTACTCACAACTATTGTTACAACGGGGCTCTAAATCTTCAATGATTGCCCGTTTCTTCTGAAGCTCATTATTAGCTTCATGGAGCTTTTCACTGCAAAAAAGAAAAGAAAGTACATATAAAATAACTGCTCTTTCACTCTTAATTGAATCAATATTAAAGAGAGGAGAAATTAGGATACTGTAACTGTATATTACTAACAGTTATATAACTATAACTAAAGCTGAATGATTTGAGCAAAAAAATAGAGTTTTTTTCAGTTAGCTGCTAGTTACACGTTTATTCTGATTTTTCCTGAAGATCCTTCGAATTAGGTGACATTAAGGAAGAAATAATGAAAGTAAAGAGCCAAGAGAGTGTGAATTTTAGAGATTGTGGATGTGGCTACGGATGATTTATGCTGGGTCGGAGAATATTATGTGAAAAAAGATGTTGAAAAAGATAGAAAGTACCAGGAACCATTTCTGTTGATAAGTGTATGAGGAAGAAATGATGTCCTAGGGCAGAGGTTCCCAAATTTGGCAGCTTTAAGATTTGTGGACTTCACCTCCAGGAGCTCTGCTGGCTGGAGATTTCTGGAAGTTGCAGTTTGGGAACCTCTGTCCTAGGGAACCAACAATTGGTTGCAAGAGAATACAGGAAGAAGGTTGCAGCCACCACCATTAGCCGGGGGGGGGGGGTGTAGGTGGTCACTGGTGGAGGCAAGAGACTGGAGGCAACTTCTTGGAACAATGAGCTTTGCACACAGAGATCCCTAAAGAGCTGTTTTAGGGTGCCCAGGAAATTACTGGGTTATTGTTTGAAGCCAAGGGAACTTTGGGGAGATGCCCTGGATAGGCTACTGCAGGAGAAGAAGAATCTGCTTTTTCAATCAGTTCTCTTCCTCTAAGGCTTTCAATTGATTTCCAATTTCCTAAACATTGTTTAGTATGGGTACTAATAAGGTAGTTCAGTCCAATTATGACATTCAATCGTGATGGCTGTAAGGAGACTCAGGGTTTCATTAGATCTGTTATTTGAAGCTCTTAGCTATTTATCTGATAAGTTTTAACAATTTATCTTGTAGATGAATTTCTATCCATATGCACTGTTGCTTAAAACTTTATTCCACAACCGTAAAGAAATATGTTAGTATATACAAAATATAGTATGCTATAATACTATATATAAATATGTTAAGGGAACAAAACATTTTCAACCAAATTGCCAAGCTCGGAGCTCAAACCAACATCATAATTAATAGAATTATATAATAGAATAATACAATTATTGGGGAGGGGGAGAGTGAATACACACAAACATATAAAAGCACACACACACAGTTATCCCACACCAATCCCATATACACACATCTCTGAGTTGACAAGACTTTGGCGATAACATATTCACTTTCACTACACTCAGGGCTAGCTTCTTACAAGGATATTACTACTTTAAATTGATCATTGTACCAATTCTGCTAATTTACTTATGGAAATTAGGAATAATTTCCAGTTCAAACCATGATTTAAACATTTTATCAAATTATTAAATACTATTCTGAGACCTACAGAATAAGTTTATTAAACTAAGAACATGCACTATAGATTTTCACCAGGAGATAAGAGTTGCAGAATTATTACTAATATGCTAAGCAATTTTAAATGATTCAATCCTAATTATTCTCCATAAAATTAAAAAATATGTATTATTGTTATGAAAACGAGGAATATTTTTATTACTTACAGATGTTCATCAAGTTTCTTTTTCAGAATGACTGACTATAAATGAAAGAAAAGAAAAAAATAATTACTTGAAACAAAGCTGTATACTTTTATCTATACTTTTAACTGAAACATGATTGACATTCAGGGCAAAGAACTTATGGGGAAAAGAACTAGGATGCCTAATTTCCCTCATTATGTGTTTATATGCAAATTCATGGCATTTATCTATCTCTTCATGTGCCAAAGCATCTCAAAGTAGTTTATAATAAAAACAGAAATAAAAGTGATAAATAATAATAAAGATACATAATAAATGATATTAGATGTGCTTATTAAAAGGATATGGTTAAGAAATTGGAAATTAAGTCAACTTTTGTAAAAATGAAATTGATATATTAATAATGAATAGAAACATAAGATAGTCTTATCAGGTTTTGGAACATGAAAAAGCCCTATTGATGGTTATTAGAACATTAAGAGAAATAATAGTGAGAATATTTGACTTTTTAAATTTGGATTATTCTTTGAATATAATATAAGGTGTGGAATATATGATAACACATTATTATTCACTATTTAATAATGTAATAGAACATTTAAACCCGGATTACAGGCTGTTGATTTAAAAATGGAAATATAACCCTCCCCCTTTCCATTTCCCTTTTTTACTACCCCATGAAAAACTAATTAAAAAATTATTTTTGAAAAAAAATGATTAAAAATACTTAAAACAATGCAAACAATATAAAACATTATTGTTTTTTTAAAAAAGTCCTTAAAAGATACAGCAAAAGTCTTTTTTCTTTCTTTCCAACATTCAAATTGAGCAGGGTTAGATGAAAAGAATGAGTTCTGAACAGGTTCCTACAGATTATTAAGTCAAGTGCTCCAGCCTGTGCTTTCCACATCTTCAATGCTGTCACAGAGGAGGCCACCCAATATTCAGCAACTCTTGGTTTACAGAGCAGGATCATGTCTGATGATTTCAGTGACTAACCCAGGCTAGTAACATGAAGGCAACTTAGGTCAGGTTACTGAGGGGTTAATACGTCATGACCAAAACCTTGAAAATAGTTCAACAGCTAACTGGCAGCCAATACAGCCATAATATGTGCATAGCTACGTGCATCACTCAGCAACCTAGCTGATGTAACCTGTAGCGAATACAAGGGCCGACCCATTCAGAGGGCATTGCCCTAATTTAAGTATGAAGTTACAAGCAGGTGAATGAGAATAGCTAGACTATCCCCGTACAAGAAGGGACATAATTTGAATATCAGCGAACAGCAATAATTCTAACCACAGAGGTCACCTGGATCTCCAATGATAATTATAACTTTAGTAGATGTTCCTCCTCCTTTCTAAAAGAGTGCAGCCCCATTTACAACAGATTAAATGCTCCTACTCTGAATCAAGGAGCCACCCAATCCAAAGCCTCCATCTTGTTCAGAATCAAGTTTTATTTTACTGGCAGTCCTCGATCTTGTGACTGAAATTTCAGTAATTAAATGAGATGTTTGTTAGGTGAGTTTTGCCCCATTTTATGACCTTTCTATCCACAGTTAAGTGAATCATTGCATGTATGATTCGTATTATCTGATTACTTGCACTAGTATTTCACTTCAATTCCTATAGCATAAAGGAATTTTATACTATATTAAACCCTGTCCACAAAATATAAGGTCCATGTCATTTGAGAAATAATTTGAGGAAACCCCTAATGGATTATATTTATAATTTAGGTGCAACCTCAGACATTTCCAATCATTTGTACACCTGTTTCTAGGAAAACATGCCACAGACTTGTGTAGAAGCTGCCAGAAGGACAATACGTAGAAAAATAATTGAACAACAAACAAATAGCACATAGCATGCAAAAAAAAAAAGAATTAAAATCCTGTCCAATTAAATGTTCCTATTTTGAAACATTTGAGTCACAAATGAGACTGATTCAGAGCAGGTTGAAATAAATAGGAAGCCATACTCACAATAGCCTTGCGCAGAAACCCATGCCAAGAGACAGAGGCGACAGTTTAGTACGAAGTGAGCAGCAGCCAACAGAAGGAAACTATTTAGTATCTTTTCTGAAGAATATACAATTAAAGCAAGGCATTCTCACAGAGCATGCACATTATCTTCTCTTTCTGTGCTCTCTAAGGTTTCTTTCTCCTATCTCCTCCTCTAGAGAATTCTGAAAAACTATCACAAAGGTGTGTTAAGGATAGGAGGATACTCAAAGCAGATACTACAAGAACAAGATAACTTTATGAAAACATGAACTTAAACATATAATAGTAAAAAAGGGATTATTATAATCCCAACTTTTTTTTGCATGTACAAGGTTTTGATGCAATATGTAGTAACAGTCTGCTGAATGCAAGCTAGTTTAGTCTACAATGGAGACCGACATAATGCTTAGAATACATTTTATCCAAAACATCAGGTCCTTATTTCTGTAAGTTAGTTTTTAAATGATATTTCAGTAATGATTGGTCATACAGTGTACAAATCTAAAACAGTTTTGCTCAGAAAATTAAAGGGGAGGGCATTGGGAGTCTCAGCACTTATGGTAGTGTTGTGCTGTGAACATATTAAGCCATTTATCAGTTTCATTTGCTCCAATGCATTTATCATTTTTAGAAGGGAAAATAGCACCCTCATGTTATCATGGCTCCAATGCTGTAAATCAATGTGGACTACATTGATATATATATTGCCTGTAAATCAGGAGATGAATCATTCTATCAAGTAAATTATTAGCTAGCCAGAAAGTTGTAATTTTTACTGCTGCCACCTATCCTGTATAGGTTTAAAGTTGGATGCCAGCTGAGTCTCCAGCTGGAAATATCTACTCCAATCCCAACCCATCTCAGCTACTCCTTTGATTATCCCATCAGATTTCTGACATGCAAATGTTAGACTTATTTTTAACCACCAGCTTTTCTTTTGAGAATATCAACGGGATTTCATTAAGAGGATAAGGGGGGGCAGGAGATAGGCATTCATCAATAAAAAGAATAGAAACAGAAAATGACATTACTTTGCCTTTATATACAAAGGTAATTAAATTTGACAGAAAAATTAATATGATTAGCAGGAAAGTAGGGGGCACCAGAACATTTAGGGCATGTGTCTTTGTGTGTCTTTTCACTTACATCTTCAGCTTTTGATCCTTGCTCTTGCAAAGACTTCTGTAATTCTTCAACCTGAGATTGTACTTCAAGCAATCTCTGGTTTACAAGCCTAGGAATAAGAAATAAGATTTAATTTTAAGAAGCAACGGTGGGTTAATTTTTCTCCTAAAAGAATTATCCGCTAGTCAAGGATCTTGTGGATGTTTAGAAATATTTGTGTAAATAATGGCCTCAAGGTTTTATTTTCTTGTTAGCACATTCTCCTGTCCTTCAATGAAGCAATAGTATTAAGTTTCTTCCTAATTATGATAGAATTCAATGAAGTCACAAATATGTATTAAGCACATCACAGACTATTGTGAGATACAGTGTTGTTGTTTCATGAAGTGGATTAGTTTGCTGCCATGGGATTAATGCTACTTCTCATTCTCATTTTTCCAGCAGTTCAAGATCAGAGTGCTAAAATACACACCAAACTATTGATTTTTCCCAATGCAGTTTCTTGGGTTCTTCAAACGGAACCAGCACAAAAATAGTCTTCTTCTTTTTTTCTTCTTTACCTCCTCTTTTACTGCTTTGGATGTCTGTAAAGTTCTGATTCTTGCTCTTCTGGTCTCTCAAATTACAACCTACCACATCTACATCATGACAGTGGTAACAGGACAAAGTAAGGGATCTCTAGAAGTGGGCGAAGTATGGCATGGCCTTGTGCCACAGGTCCATTATGGTAGCCATGAAGGCCATCCTGGATCGCCCTGAAACAGCCTGGCTAAAGGGGCTCTGGTGAAGTTGTGACAGGCCCAGTAAACCTGCAATGGATAACATATTGCTACAAAAAAGTATAACCAGGTACATATAGCAAAGCCTTTATTCAGCTTAACACATCTTTTGAATAAGAAACATTCAAAATGACCTTTTTAAAAAAGGACATTCTGACCCTTACTTTAGTGATGATATTACCTCATCACTCCAATATATCCTTGAAGTCTTCAAAATTAACATAAACAATAATGTTAGAAGCAAGTGGTTCAAATCCACTTCCACCCCACTAGTCTAAAGAAAAATGGCACCTTCTTACCTGTTCTCCGTTTCTAATTCATTTTTTCTCAGATTGGCATCATCTAAGAGACTCTGCAGCAAAGCAATCCTCTCATTGTCAGAGCCCTCCTGGTGAAGTTTTAGCACTCTGTTTTCATGCTGAAGGCGAATAAGCTTTTCCCTTCAGAAACAAAGCAGGAGTAATGAAATAGCATCATTCTCTGGGAAAGGTCAATACCATCACTATAGAAAGCATGCATTGTGAAGTAACCCTCCTACATTAATTGGATAGCATCAATCTACTTTGGATCATTTTTCTCAACAAATCAACAAATTTGTTTAACTCAGTCCTCATGATCTAGTTTTAGGACTTGTGTTAGGTCATATGTATGCAGAAATCATGAAAAGCCAAAGAGTCACAAACACTTAGTCCCCTCCCCCTATAATTAAATCCAGTTGACAACATTGTTGTTATACTTCTCCAATCTTTCTATCCTTGCAAAGCATTTTGCTTCCATCATATCTACACACTACTTCATATACTGTCTATGTCAGAGGTCTCCAACCTTAGTAACTTTAAGACTTGTAGACTTCAATTCCACAAGTTGGGAGTTGAAGTCCACAAGTCTTAAAGTTGCCAAGGTTGGAGACCCCTGGTCTATGTTATCTCTTCTCTTTTTCAAGATCTCATCAGTTCCACACATCCATGTTCTTTCCTTTATTCATTTAGTTTCCCTTCATATATTAACTTTTGTGATCAAATCCTCAAATCCTCACTCACTCTTTCTGTATAACCAAACCTAGATTATCTTCCACATCAGTTTTCTCCCATGATCACTCCTGAGGCAAAAAATGGCATGTCAGAAATTCTCATCACCTTTGTATCCTTCATTAAATCATTTTTTTCATCACAGCAATTGTTCATCATAAACAATCACATCAATTATGGTTTTAGATTCACCCCTTTTCAATTTGTACAGGGAGCAACTGCAATGATCATTCATAGTTACAATAGTGAAGAAAAAGTAACTTTAGTACCAAGATTCTATTTACAACCTTCGCAGATGTGTAAAGCAAAGGCTGAAGTAAGTTCTAATGATCAGCCACAGTTTCACTTAATGACCATTCTGTTTAAGGACCAATTTTTTGATCCCAACTGTCATCACTAAATGAGGATTACCTATATGTTTCAACAGTACAATCTCATTTTTGTACTCTCTCTTCTCATTTCCACTCATCCACTCCTGTCACCTAAAGGAATAATTTTCCCATTTTTCCTCAGAAAGCTGCTTAATTTTTGTACAACTTATCTAATTCTTACTTTTAAAGGCACAGAAATAAAGATATTTATTTTCTCACTAGCTCCAGTTTAACATGCACTAATCAATTTTATTGGTATATTTTATAAACCAACTCTAACCCCATAAAGTTAAGAAAAACACTTTTAATACTAGCTTGATTAAATTACTCCAATATTAATTTAATATATGGCATTTAAGTAAACCAGGAAGTTCCAGAGAAGAAAACAGAAAGTATATCAGAAACTGAACAAATTTAATGAGTGAGGTTTCAGTAAATATCATCAATTTTTGGTCTATTTTATGCGAATCTGCTTGTGCAGAACAGACCATATATATTCCCCATCTCCCTTTATTCAACAGGGTCTTCAATAGTTTAGTTTAGTTTAGTAGATAGAATGCTTTTTTTAAAAAAATGAAAAGAGGAGAAAGGAGATAAAATACACTCACAATTCTTGTGAAATTCAAAGGGTTAAATTGATTCATGCCTACTAGAGATTTATTTTTCAAATATTTTCCTGAGGAAGATTAAACCCATTTTCAGTAAATTGAAAGGGAGATAAAATTTGAAACTGGGCAAGATCAGTAAGAACTATAATATATGTAATATATGAAGATAAAAGTGTGCCCATATAAAAGCATTTTGTTATCTTACTTTATTTCTGGAGTAATAATTTCTGCTGCCAAACTGTCAGAAGATTCTTGACCTTCCAAAGGTAATAATCCTTTTTTAGGGAATGGAGAAGAAAGAAAATATTAAACAGAATAGAATAGTAAAGAAGAAAAAAATACTGTGGTTTCAATTTAACTCTCGTATCCAAACCCAATAAATACTTAAACATGCAATTCAGAGAAGAAAAAAAAAGCAAAACATTATCCTCCCATAAAAACATCCCTAAATCTATACATTTTCAAGCCTCAAATAAAAATTCACAATCTGGTAAATAGCGATTTGTCCTAATTCTTGTTTAAGCATCTCCAATATTCATTAAACAATTTACATGACAAATAGTTCCTAAGTAAGTACCATTCCTTTCAATATTCTAACAAAGGGCAAAAATGGAAAAATGATGGAAGTTTTAATAAGGGATATAATTTTCTCATAAACCATTACATTTCTAGAATCTTACCTGGAGCTAGTTGTCCTTCTTGTGCTTTTATACAGTGGATCTCTTCAATTGTTTCCTTTAAAGAATCTCTTTCTGTCCTTAGCCGCTACAGAGTTTAAAAATAAAGATTTTTCACTATTCCAGTAGACAGTTCATAAAGGATGAAGTTCTGTTACAGATAGTTCTCATCTTACGCTCACAGTTGGGACCAGAATTTCAGTCATAAATCAGAATGATTATAAAGTGAGTCATCATGTCATTGGTCATGATTTTACAATCATTTTAATTACAAATATTAGCGTATGAACCAAGACAAATTCCTTGTGTGTCCAATCACACATGGCCAATAAAGAATTCTATTCTATTTTTACTGCAGTCATTAAATGAATTAACACTATAATTAAGCAAATCCAGCTTCCCCAACTGACTTTTTTTCCCTCAGAAACCAGCTGGGAAGATCACAAATCACAACCGGTTTTAAATGCAAGCCAGTTCACAAGTGGCTGAATTATGATTACATGACTGCAGGGGTAGTGAAGCGGAACAGATTGTAAATCATCATTGCATCACATTGTTTGTTCAGGTTCAGATGGAATTTCACTAGTACTCATACTTCCTTGTCACATATATTTTATAATTACATACTTAAAATTCTAAAATCTATTATGAGTATAAATTCAAGGGAAAATAAGTTAACTAATATTTCTGAAGTATATAACAGGTTGGAGGAAAACTACTAAAATCCATTAAACTTTTTAATAATAATTGCAGATTAATGTTAAAGTTAGCAGGAATAATATTGCTACAATGTTCCATATTAATGGAAGAAAGTCAAGAAAAACTAAGTGAAAAGTCTACAGCTGATATGTGGATTATCATCATACAGATGCAACCATAAAAAAGCACTGCAGTACATTATGGTTTATCAATAGAGCAATGCTTGCTTACCTACACTAGCCTATCACAAAACTTGTCATTATCCCTGCGCTAATGAACAACTACATCCTCTACTCTATTCAGTTTATTATTATAACTTTATATAGATTATAGGGAAAGATAACCTAGCTGAATAGACACAGATATAGAGTTCAAACTTTATTATGAGATCTGAGATAAAGAAAATGAAACAGACATTTTTTTAACTTGGAATAAAAGACAAACATGATAATCTAGATCTGAAGGTATGTACATTAACATGATGGGTAAAATGTAACAAAGCTAAAACAGAAGAAAAAGCAATAGGTGTAGAAATAAATCTAAATTATGATTTGGTATTAGTTAAGCATAAGCTTCATAATGATACAGTCTTGATTCCTATCCTTATCTGTTTTCTTTAAGTGGTTACTTAATTTGCTTTTGCCTTCAATAAGCAAATTAATTAAACCATCTAGCAGGCAAACTTACATAAAACAGTGATGGAAACTTGCGCAAAATCAACAGCAAAAAGGGAAGCGCAAATAACTCCAAAAACAAAGCTATTAACTGAGAATTAACTAAGAACATATACTAAAAACAAATTGTATCACTGAATCCTCAAATGGAAGAATATATTTTTAAAAGGTAATAAAAAAGTCAACATCAAAAGAAAAGTAAAAAAAGAACAATAGAAAACAACAACTAAAGGATTCAGACAGCTGACTACACATGCATAATGAAGATATATATATACTATATTTAAAACAGCCAGTTTAACTATCAATGTTTTATGTATAAAAGGAACAGCAACATTTATATGTTGAATACATACATCTTTTTCTTTTTGGAAACTATCTACTTTTTCTTTCAGGATCTTGTACTCAAATTCTAGCTTGTCTGCTTTTTTGGATTCTTCAGACAATCTGTTTTGAAGTTCTACCACCTGTAATAGCAAGAAGGATCACAATATATCAATATAAAAGCATAAATCTTCATTAAGAGCCAATAATAAACATAAGATAAATCATAGCAACTTTTAAATTGATACTTTCTTTTTCTTTCCTTCTCTCCTCTTTAGCTTCTCATTTCAATTAATTAGACATATTCAAATATAGAACTATGACATTTCAATGATAACTTAAACCTGGTTAAACATTTACAATGTTTTAATCTTTTAAATTCTATACCAAATACAGACATAACAATATTTTTCCTGTTAGGTTAAATAGAAGTTTCAAAACATCCACACTGGTAAAAATGCAGCTGTTATAATATGAAACTAAGATTGAATGATTGCTTCTATTAACTGGTTTTTTTTTCTGGGTCACTTCTGACTAACAAGTTTCTTTAGTCGGCTCCATAGATTTTCAATTGGGTTAATGTCTGGGCTTTTCCCCGGCCATTCCAGCAGTGGAATAGCATTATCTTGAAACTCCCAAAGAAGTGATATCTTTTGAGGCCATCAAACCTCAAAAATACACTTTTCCCAAAATGTTTCCACAATTTTGGCCACTTTCATAGAAGAAATAATTAATTAATAAACCATTGTATATTTCTGAGTGCAAGACTATCATTCCAGGTTTTCCAACAGTACTGATCACCACTGATAAGTTTTAATGCAATAATTTATTGTATTAAAATAAACCTAAGAATAGGTTTATTGAGAATAAACTTAGGTTTATTGAGAATAAACCTAAGCAAATTTATGTATATTCCCTGTGACTCTTAGTTTGACCAATGTGGGGTGTTTTGAACCTTCTACTTAACCTAACAGAAAAAAATACTGCAATATATTAAGTGATAGCAATGTTAATAATGGACTCCTAGCATTGAAAAGAATACATGTCTTTATTGATGAAAGAATAAGGTCAGTTAACATCCCACAATCACTGCATACCTCCCCTTATATACTTCCTATTCAAATGTGTTCTTTTATTGAGATCTGTAACAAATAGAAATTAATACAATAAGGAAATATACCAACAGATACAAACGGAAAAAGAAATTGACAAAAAGAATTTTATATGAAAGGTTATCCGACTCCCAAATTACTCTACATAATTAAAAAGGAAAAAAACCAATTACAATTTAACAGAGAAAACAACATATACATCCAGACAAAATCACTCAACATGTAACCAGGAGGAAAAAGAACCTAGGGGTTTGGCAAACAACCTAACCTTAGGCCTGGGAGCACGCCATGCCTATTCCAGCAACCAAGCTACTTGGTCTCAGGAGAAAATGACAAAGTGATTGGCACAAATTATTTTCAAGGCAGTCAAAATTATATTTATGTTCAGTCCTGTCCTCACCTGCCTCTTATATGTTTCCAACTGGCTGCGAGCTGCATTGGCTTTCCTCAGTTCTTCTTCCAAGCTCACCGTGTTTTGCATGTAAATTGTGTTTTTCTCTTCCAAAAGTTTTACTTGCCTCCGAAGATCTCCAAGATCTTCCAGCTTCTTTTTATACGAGTCTACTTGGCTTTCTAACTTGGATACTTTGTCAGACGAGTGCCTGGAAAGAGAAGGGTTGCCAAGACTCAATTATTAGAATCTCTTTTCAACTATATTTCAGTTTATTGGAAGAGTAGTCTTAGATTCATCTGTTTTAAGTAAATACTACTTGCAGGGAAATGGGACTGGAAAAGACACTCAGCAATTCTTGATCTTCACTGAAGACAGGGTGTATAACTGACCGCATTCAGCCAGGGCACATTGGGACTTTTCAGTGTTGGGACCTCACTCCTCTTTAAAACAGACAACAGGAAAGTCCATTTTTCTTTTTGTGTTTGGAGAGACACTTCAAAACTTGGAAGGGTCTCTCTACAATCCTATGTATCCCTAGAGTTCTTGCCAGTTCATCATCTAAAATCTTATAGCATCTGACAATGAATTAAAAAGATGAATTCATAACAAATTAATGAAGACATAATCATGTGCCATTTGGCAACCCCGAGGAGGAGAGCCTTCTCTGTGGGGGCTCCAGCCCTCTGAAATGAATTTCCTCCAGCACTGCGTAGACTTCCCGACCTTAAGACATTCTGTCGGGAATTAAAGACTTATCTCTTCTGCCAGGCCGGCCTGGGAGGATCCCTGTCTGCAATTTTGGGGTTTTAATTATATTTTAATTGTTTCAAATAAGCCATATAGTATATTAATTTTTAAATTTTAAATTGTAAATTTTGCACAAAATTGTTTTAAACTTGGCTGTAAACCGCCCCGAGTCCATGGAAAGGGACGGTATAGAAATATAACTAATAAAATAAAATAAATAAATAAATAAATCATCCTGCATCATAATATAAAACTGCCCAAGCTACAGTAAATGGACAGCTACTGCCCAAAAAGTGAAGATGGGGCCCAGCAGTACAACTATAAAAAACCTATGTCCAGTTCTCACAGTGATTTAACCTGGAAGTAGAATCTAAGCATCCAAATAAGTTTACAGTGGTGTTAGTGATCTTGCTTACTATAGTATTTTATATTAATTGGAGCTACTGGACAATTTTCAGGGAACATCACATGTAATAATTGTGCTATTGAGCATAGCCAACTTTAGGGACAAATTACCTGAGGGATCACCTTTTTCTAAGAGTCTCTACCCATCTAACTAGATCAAGCAGAATGGGCATGGTTCGGATCCCATCAGCCAAAAAATATTGACAGGAACCAAAAGATGAGCTTTTTCCACAGTGGCCCCTGCTCTATGGAACATCCTCCCTTCGGAGATTGGAATGGCCCCAACCCTTGTTAGTCTTTCATAAGGCCATAAAAACCTGGCCATGTCTAGGGTGCCAAATGTGTTAAGAGGCCCCGGTTTCTTGGCTGTATTGCCACCCAAGTGTCGTATGTATATTTAATCTGGATGTTTTTAGTGTTTTTAATGGTTTTTTTGATGTATTTAATGGTTTTTGTAATGTATTTTTTGAACTGCAAGCTGACCAGAATGGCTGACTGAGATGGGCGGCTGTAAAAATTATTGAATGAATGCAAAGTTAGATTTATTCTAATCAACAGATAATGAAACTATATCAGAAAGTATATAACCTAAAGCAGGATTGTGAAACCCACGTCACATGCTGGCCATGCACCCCCAGATTAGTGAAGAGGAAAAAGTTGCATGCCTTGAATCTGACACTCCTGACCTAAAGAGTTAAAAATGATTTACCGTAATACATCCATCTCATCTTTCAGAGATTGAGCTTGTTCAGCCAGATTTGTTAATTCTTCATTTTGTTGCCGTAAGTCTGAAATTTCCTTTTCTAACTCTTCGCAACGAATTCTATAATCATCTTTTGCTGCTTCTAATCTGAAAGAAAACACTACAATATATTACGTAGGGAAAAGTGCTTGCAATCATGATTTGAAGTTCTCTTCTGTGTTATCTACTTTAAAGCAAACAGATAAATAAATAACTGAATTATGAGAAAATAAGGGGGGAAATTGGATATTCAGAAAACATTCAGAAACAATAAATCATAACTTTCACTCCCTCAACATTTGCAGAAATTATAACTTAATTCTTATTGGGTACATATATTCAGGCAGAAACATGGTTCTGTTGCAGGCTTTCAAAGGCATGCAACCTTTGAAAGCCATTTGTTTTCCCTAAAGTAATGAAAGTATTATGTAAATCTAGATCGAGCTACCAATTGGATCCTTGTAGGCTGCATAGCAAATGATTAAACAAGAAATTAAACAGAAATATATCCAAGAAGTTAGAAGTGAGATATCAAGTAGCCTTTTATTTATTTATTTTATAAGGTCAGCAAAACAAATAGCATTAATGATCAATGCCACTTTTATGCAAATCTGGCATAAAAATGATAAATTTAACAGCTTTCTATTTTTATGATTATTGGCAACTGTAAAGCATTTCAGACTTTTTGATTTAAATCACCATCAGCATAAGCATACACATTTTCTTTCAGCTGTTATTGCTTTACAAAAAAACCACCCTCTTTTAATCCTTAGGATCCCAGCAATAGAAATTTTAATTCACACCTGATCAGTCTCTGATCCTAAAAGTGTTACAGACATACCACACAAACACTTAGCAATTAGTAAGAAAGCTTTTTAGTACTTTACTCATAAAGTACTTTTAGAATCTTGCTTTCTAAATATTTTGGCTGATGTTCACAATAATCAAGATTATGCAATCTGCCTGAAATCACTGTATAGGATCGGTGGTGGCACAATGGTTACAATGTAGTACAACTCCTGGCTAACTCTGCCAGGAGTTCAATCCTGACTGGTTCACGGTTGACTCAGCATTTCATCCTTCTAAGGTTGGTAAAATGAAGACCCAGATTGTTGGGGGCAATATGCTGTCTCCGTAAACCACATATAGAGCCATAGTTTTATCCTGATTTGTTTAATAATAAAATTAATTTTAAATTGATTGAAAACTCTTCATTCTAATAGCAGATAAGAATGAAATGAGCATTTCTTAGTGGCCAGTACATTATTATGGAATTCTTACCTGAAGGTTTCCTCTTGGAGTTGTTCCAATTGTGTCTGGAGCTGTAGATGTCTACGTCCTGCTGGACTATTTGGGTCTTCTAAGGAATCAGACTGATTTAAGCGTTCCATTAAGACCTGATTCTCTGCTAGTAAACTACTTTTCTCTTCCTGCAATGCAGCAACCTATAACCAAAATGCAACAATAAATGTACCATGCTTGACCAAGAGCATACTTTAGTAATACTATGAAAACAATAGCATAGCACTTTGAATCAGAACTATGCATTGCCATGAAATATCCTTCCCCAGTACTGCTTCCTTCTAGAACTAACAACTGGGGCTTCATGTATTTACATACATTTGCAGTATTCTCTATCCATCCCCATGTATATTCAATCACCTATACTTTACTGCTTAACCAGAATAATTTGGATGTAACGTCTTCTGAAGGTAAAATACCTTGAAGGATTCTTCTATTATTACTTCTATTATGAACTCAAGATTGCAATTCTATCTATAGTTAATTTGGAATAAATATTTTAATGAAACCAGCAAGATGTATTTGGAAACACAAAAAAACTGATTTGTAATGATATTTTAAAAATTAGATTATATGAAGTTCTCCTAAAATACCATCATCATCACCATCAAGGATCAATTAAATGCAATTTAAATCTTCTTCACTGAAAGTTGTACAGTAACTTGCTGGTTCATTACAAATTGGCAGATATATTTTTTCTACTTCCCAATCTAGGACTGAAAGACCCTGACTCGCTCAGTCATTCATTCATTCATTCATTAAAAAAAAGATTAAAACTTGAGCCTCCTTACTCCTAGTCCAGCCCTTAAGTACTAAACCACACTGACTGTCTCTCTCTCAAAATGTTACAGTATTATATAAATATTCTGCGGTTTTTAATAAGGCAATAAATCTATATGTCCATTCAAGTCCAAACTGCCAGGTATAAAATGCTATTCAAAACAATGATTTGAACTGGCTACCTTCATCTGATTCAGATGAAGGAATTTGTAGCAATAAAATATAGCGCTCTCTCTCAGGTCAATTTCCCTTTTTTTAACAGTATACACTCAATGATACAAGTTTTATTGATTGATTGTTTTGAAGTTATCAATATTTGGTACTGACCATTGGTTCTGACACAAACAAAACTCAATTGTTCCTTGTGCACAGATTCTTTTTATGACCAATAATTTATTGGTATACTTGAATAAAACAGACTTTGATTTGCTATGAAACAGAAAGGATGAAGAAAATAGGGAGGCTTACACAGGACATTATAAAGGCAGAGTTCTACTTAGAAGTATTTCTACAAGATTTCTGCCGAAGTCTTGTTTGTTTAAAATAATGTATTCATTATTTCAGTCAACCTTACACACTGTTCATTTATGAATCAACCCAGCTCTTTCAACTTTCATAGGAAGGATTTGGGGTGTTTTGATAGGGTAACAATGAGCAAGGCAAAAAAACACAATGTGGGAACACTGTTATTAGGTTGACAGGGTTGTTCAGTTTCTCCCTGCTTGGGGTGATAATCTGCAGAGGTTTTCTTTGTTTTCTAACCCAGGTGTAGCATATTGCAGAGCACAAATTATCATTCCCAGAATGGGAAACTACACAGTGGCTGTAGATTCATTAAAAAAAAGCAGCTGAAAGCCTATAGGCTACCTTCCCCTGTTCATGCAACACTGCAAATTATAGTAAACTTCTTTGCCTACTTGCATATCCAGTTCATGGCATCTCTGAGCAATTTCTTCTTTGGTTGCTAAGGCTTCATTTAATTCTTCTGTTGTTTTCTTCAACTGTGTTTTTAAATACAATATATTTTTATTTATTAAAAATGGTGTTATGAAAAATAAAAAAGGATAGGGATCCAAAGAATTCATTTATCTGTATTTAAAATATTTCTGTTTTATGGAGATAAAACCTACCAGAATATTTTTCTATTGTGTGTACATGGCAAAATCTTGCATTTAAGGATATGTTTCTACCAGATATACTTTGTTATTCATACACTAATTAACTTTGGAGCCACAGCATCCAAGTCACACAAAACATGGAACAATATTAAAATATAAATGTAGCTAAGTTTCAATCATGTATCTCTGGATGCAGTTCTAATAGAGGACAAGCAGCGATGGGTATACATTGATGGCATGACATCCTGGAGAAAATCTATCTATGTGGTCACTAAGCATCCACAATGACTTGATGGTATGTAATCCATCAGGTAAATTTAGATATTACAATCTTTCAATCTAAGAAAATGTATTGTACATCATGGTTCAAGCCTTACAAGCTTTCCCCTTAAAGAACTAATGTGTTGATTTCAACTGTTTTTGAACGTACATGGACCAAGAAAGGAAACACAAGAAGCAAAGATAAAACCTGCAAAATGGTGTTTGTCTATTCTAACAAATGCTTATGCAAGCTTTTATTTTGTTTTAAACAGTTCAACATCACGAACATTTTGTATCAGCAGTAAACCAGGAAAGGTGACTTCTTTAAGAAAGAACTCTTGCCAGGTCAGATTACTTGATCCAATCATTTCATTTCTATCTATTCTATCAGGTTCTTGCTCATTTTTGAGTAAAGAAATAAGGGACTCCACTGTATATCTGCATTCAAAGTAGCTCTCCATTCCAATTCAATGAAATACAAAATGTTTTTGATGTTGAACTGTTTACTACAAAATAATAGCTTGCATAAGCATTTGTTAGAATAGACAAACACTCTTTAATATGGCTTTAGAAGTATCATACAGTAATCCTCAACTTACGATGACAATCAAGCCCCAAATTTATGTTAAGCGAGAAATTTGTTAAGTGAGGTTTGCCCCATTTTATATTTTCTTAACAGATTTGTTAAGTGAATCTGACTTCACCGTTTGTCAGAAGGTTGCAAAATCTGATAACATGACCCTGAAACTATTATATACATAAGTCATTTTTATTCATGTGACCATGGAGATGCTACTCTGGTCCCAAATGTGAAAAATGGTCATAAAAAGCACTTTTTCCAGTGCCATTGTAATTTTGAACAGTCACTAAATGAACAATTGTAAGTCGCGGACTACTTGTGTAAAATAAAGGCAGCTTAAGAACAAATAGTGCATCCAAAGCAGACTTGATGTTCCCTCAAATGCTGTGAAATAATTCAGTCATATTAAGTAAATTATTTTTGAAAAACATTAAACATAATTACAAATTCTTTCAAAGTTTAATTCTGCCTATTGAGAATAATGACATGAAACATAGTCCCAATTATATTCAATACTATATTATTGCATTACATTGAATAATTTATTAATGTACAGCATTTAATGACATGAGTAGCATTTCTCTAAAATAATCATTTTTTTAGATATGTGTGGGCAAAGAATCTGCCTGCTAGTTTAAAAAGAGTCATAGCATTTTTGAGATAAAGTCAGTTTGATAGTTGAGATGGCAAAGAAATAAAATAATGGTATAAATGAAATTAACAATTTGATTTTATATGTAAAGGGACAATATGAAAAAATAATGGGTTCTTTAACTCAATTCCAGTAGTATCACTTTTATAAAATCAGATGTTTTTGCATCTCCAGCTTTGCTTCTAATTAGCTTTCAAAATTTCTCACTGGACCTGATAAGCAGACTTTTGCTTTGACCTCATTTCTGGTAATAAGATTTTTAAAAAATCAAAATGTGGCATAACAGTGTCAAGGCTTCCTTTTGGCAATGATACTAACAGAATAATTATGTTACTTTATTGATATTAATTGCAACTCCTACGATTTATCAAATCCAATAAGAAACTAACTTGCTGTCTGCTTCTTCTACACTTTTCCACTAAAGAAAACTAAATTATGCAAATTGAACTCTATTAATGGAAGTAAAAACTAGCAGTAGGTGTTACATACCTGGCGGTCAAGATCAACGTAAGCATCATTTCCAGCAGTGACCGGAGACTCTTTACTCATCAACTGCAATAAGATCACACTGGATTAGAAAAAGCAAAAGACTCATTTGTATCTGTGTAAGAATTAAGGGCATTTAAAATACGAGGTACTGTATTATGGGTGTTTGATATGTCCTTATTTAATCAAGAAAGAATTTTACATTTTACTGTTTGGGTCAACATTTTAGGGAAAGAGATAAGAATTAGAAATATTATTTTTAATGTTAAAAAGATGCTTGGGCTGGATATGTAGAAAACATCATTTCAATATTTTCAACTTAAAATCACTTTCTACTACAGTACAATGTTCTGGTTATAAAATATTAAAACTATACATATTGTAACATCAGGATATACTGGAACAATCTCACTTATTAATAAGTCAGTAATATATGAAAAAAGTTTTAAGATTTGACCCAACGGTGCTTTTTTCAAGAGGCAATTGGATAATGCTTTATAGTCTGGTAATGAAATGTATCCAAGAAGACGAAAACCAAGTTCAGAAAAGACGTATAGATTTTTTTTTTCTCTATGCATGTAAGTTTGGAGGGACAATTCCATGAGACAGCTGGTGCCAGTCTTTTTTAAAAAAAATATTTTGGAAAATTTGCGAGTCAGTTTGAGAGCAGAGCTAAGACACGATAGACAGCATTCTGATCAGTTGTTTTGCAACTTGTTGCACAGCATGGTAGCAGCATGTCCCAAAGGTGCTTTTTCACTTTGGGACAATCATGACTTGGATGACTGAGAATCTCCATAGACATGATAGCAACAATGCAGCCAGCAAAGCTGGTTGTTACACATTTGTCAGCACCCCATTCAGTACGTCCCAATCAATTCAGTGGTATTTACTCTCAGGAAAGTTCACAAAGATTTTCCAAGTTATTGAGCCTTCCCTATTTCATTAATAATAATAATGAAAATCTGCTAAATATCCTATTTAAAGATTTGGAAAAGGAATGTAAGAAGGGGACCAAATATTAATTTTCAGAAATGTAAATATTCTACATTAAATCAAAGTGGAGCATATCATTAATTTATGTTTACAAATATTTCATCTATCATCTGATCATATTTCTGAACTGTTAAAGGTTCACACAATATAAATTCTGTAAACCGGTTCCACTATATAACAAAGATATGTGTCTTTTAACTCCTTACCTCCTGAATGGCTGTCATGACCACATGTTGAACAGATTCCTCCATCATCATGATGGCCTGAATATACTCTGTAAGAGAACAGTTGTAATAATTCATGCTTAGAAATAGTAATTCATGCTTAGAAAATTCAGAAGGATATTATAGTCAAGTATTCCAACAATACTAAAATGTTCATTTTTTAATTTAGTATGGGTGATTTTTTCTCTTTTAATGTATGTGTGACAAAATAAGCATTCTTCAAAGGGATTAATTTTAAGGAATAGTAAGGAGAATATTCTACCAAATCTACCACAACTATGTTACTAGCCCTGATATAATACTAATCCATGCGTAGGAATTGAAGAATGCAAACTTCAAGTGATAAATGCCTGAGTAAATTCAAATTCATTTTGGCTCAAGATGAATTCTTTTAATGGGCTTTTAGCATTACATTTAACTTCTATTCTTTCATATTTGTATTCTGTATGTTAGCTGTTTTAAGTAATCAAACAAGAAGAAAGGTGAGATATAAAGCAAATAAACAAAAATACATAAATGTCTCAATTATTTATTTATTTTGGCATTTCTCTATGCAGAGGGATAGAGGTAGGACTGAAGAACTGAAACTGATTGTCAAGAAGTCTCTTATAAGCAAGTCTAATACATTTCACTCCTAACAGAAAATTATAGGTGTGTTATTTAATTAAAGGCCACAAAAATGGCACAGCAGAAACAATAAAGAAAATTAAAAAGCTCTGCAGACATCTTTCCATCTTTTTAAAACACAGGTGTATACAACCAATCCACCCGCCTTCCCCTTTGAATATTTCATAAAAAATGTTCCTAAACTTATCAAACCTTGACTGTAGCTGGCCATGCAATTACCAGTTGTGACAGTTGGGTCATGACTGTGTGGACAAGTTCCAGTTAGCCTTGAGCACAGGCCGTATCATGTTGCAAAATAGTTTTAAATGAACAACTGAGGGAAGCAAAATATAAATGTCTATATTGTCAAAATGAATTATTCTACAGCACATTCTTCAGTTCACTAAAAGATGTAACTGTAAGCAGTTAAGTGACAAATTTACCTTTCTGACATTCATTTTGGTAATCCTAATAGAAAACAGTGCTCAATAGAACACAAAATACTTTCTGATTTCATGTGAAAATATGAGATACATATCTTTCCCTAAGAAATCGTGACCTAACAAATCTTTTCCTAGCTATATACTGCCTTCCAGCTACGTTATACAAGAGTACAATTTCCAATCAACATACCTTTTGAAGACTAATTCCAGGAAATACCATCTAAATATAAGGGGGGTACCATATTGTAGCAGGCAGAACTGTTTATTAATACACATATTTGACTTATAGCTCACCTTTCTGCTTTGGCACGCAGTTAAACAATGTTAGTAACGGAATAAAATGGGTGTTGTCTTACCTGAACACCCTTTTTCTTGGTAGGGTGTGATGTCAATCATTGTTAACGGGTTCTGCTCCGCTGAACCAATCAGGACCGGACATGCACATTTTTAGTTCCTCCCCTTCTGGATAGTCCCCGCTTTGAGGTGAGGTCAAACGAGTGCATATGGACGTGCTGAGTAAAACAAGGTGAGAGACCACCTATTCTCCACAAGACAGACACACCCCCATATGTGAACCAATAGAGGCCAGGCGGCTGAAGGGCGGGGATGATTGACATCGCACCCTGCCAAGAAAA
>JANHFP010005498.1:276063-288979 GCA_032468135.1 Calamaria suluensis | reverse complement strand
CTGATCTGGATACCGGGAGAAGAAGCGAGGGAGTTGAGCATTGAGGTGAGTAGCGAAGAGATCTACAAGAGGAGATCCAAACCGAATGACTATCAGAGAGAAGAGGGATGGAGGAAGACTCCACTCCGATTGATCCACCGTGGAGCAACTCAGCCAATCTGCCTGGGTGTTGGTCACCCCGGAGATGTGATCTGCTTGAAGGGAATGTAAGTTCCTTTCTGCCCAGGAGCCGAGACGAAAGGCTTCCGCCATCAGAGGGCTGGACCTGGTCCTGCCCAGCCTGTTGACATTAGCCTTGTCCGTCGTGTTGTCCGTCAGGACAAGGATGTCCTTGTCGACGACCACTGAGTAGAACGCTTGAAGGGCTAGATGGATAGCCCGAAGCTCCAACCAATTGATCTGATGAGACCGGTCGACTGGTGACCACTGACCCTGGGTGAAGAGACCGTTGAGGTGAGTCCCCCACCCTGTGAGGTGAAAACGCTGAATTTGCTTTTTTTGTGGAGACTCGGCACTAAGGTCTTAACAAGTCAAGACTGAGCAGAAAAAGTGGGGACTATCCAGAAGGGGAGGAACTAAAAATGTGCATGCCCAGTCCTGATTGGTTCAGCGGAGCAGAACCTGTTAACAATGATTGACATCGCAGCCTGCTGAGGAAAATAGAGCAATATTTTCTATAGCACAGATTAAATCAATATATTATGAGAGCCTTTCAACTCTTTAGTCATCATTATGTATCCCACACCACTATTGCATTTTACTTCTGCTTCATAACAATGAAAAAACAATAATTTGTGTGGAAATCAGCAAAAGGAATATGGAACACAAACAATGAAGCAATGAAACCAGGCTCAATAGCAGTAACTATGAGAGGGACTTTGGAATCCTAGTGAATAATCACTTAAATATGAGACAGCAGTGTGCAGCAGTCGCTGCCAAAAAACCCAATATAATCCTAGATTGCATTAACAGACAGATAGAATCAAGATCATGTGAGTATTAATACTGCTTTATAAAGCTTTAGTAAGAGCACACTTGGAATATGCATCCAGTTTTGGTCACCATATTAGTTTTGTCTAGACTAGACAAAGGGGTGACATGATACCAGTTTTCCAATATTTGAGGGGCTGCCACTAAGAAGATGGGTTTAACTTATTTTCGAAAGCATCAGAAAGCAAGAAAAGAAACAACAGATAAAAACTAATCAAGGACAAAAGAACTAAGGAGAAATTTCCAACAGTGAGAACAATTAACCAGAGGAATGGCTTGCCTTCAGAAGTTGTGGGTGCTTTATTACTGGAGGCTTTTAAAAAGAGACTGGATAGCCACCATGGTACATATAGGATTGGACTAGAAGACCTCCAAGGTCTCTTCCAGCTCTGTTATTCTGTTATTCATAGTATTTAGAGAAATGAAATGTAATAAAAATAGTGATATCAAGCACATTAAATCAGTAAGGACCTGGCATGTAGAAATGGGAAAGATGTGCTCTTTTAAACCAATGCAATGAATGACTGAAAAATCAATCTGAAATTATTCAGAAGTGCCTTGAATGTAGGCAAGCATAGCACTTCTCAAATACTCATTACAGTAATCTGATAAAAAAATGATGCTGCTTTAAGGATTTCTATTCAAATCTTAAAGCACCAATGCCTTTTTCTCAGGCTGGCTCACTAGTGACTCATTCTGGGTCAAATAGAAGACGTTAAACTAATTTTCAATTTTCTTAACACTCACCAAAGAAACTGAAAAAAACAATGCCAATGATGTCTGTGTTAATGAAACAAAAGCTGTCTATCTAGTTTGAATAACCATTTTAATAAAATACCAACTAACCTTGTTTTTGTTCACAGTTTACGGCACAGCCTAAAATAAGCTGAAGCATCCTTCCAAGCTCTGCTGCATCAGAGTGCTCTCCAATCAAATTAACATCAGGAAGGATAAAATCATTAATTTGTTGCCCCAAAATCTGTGGAAGGATGAAAGATATATATATATATTAACATATTTCCAGGTTTCAGGGCCACAGTGAACAGAATTGCAGGATTAGGAATCCAATGAGAGGAAATTGTATTATTCATTCTGTAGAGGAACTACCAGCCAGATGCATACATCATTCCTTACTGAATTCTGCAAATCCAGTTTTGCTAAGCAACTAACAGAAAGCTTTTGATTCTGTGTCTCTGACATATATATATATATCTCCTATTAATAAAATCTATATCCCCATACCAGACATCAACAGTAGCAAAGCTCTCCATCTGAGAAGTCAAAATGGTTGGGTTGTTCTTAAGTGGCTCAAATCTAGAGGTTAGCTTATATTTACAGTACATAGCTGATGCTTCATGGTATTCATTGCATACAATGCTTATTCACTCCCACAGGGGTCTCCAGCTTGGCAACTTTAAGACTTGTGGACTTCAACTCCCAGAGTTCCTATACCTACTGGAATAGAGGTTTGGCTGAGACACATTTACACAAGGAGACTAAGAACAATTGCACAAGAGTTGGCACTAACATCAAATCCTTTTACTTGTAATTCAAACAAGCAATATTCTTTAGGTGTAAACCTGATTCAAATAATACCTTTTAACGTATGTACTAA
This sequence comes from Calamaria suluensis, assembly GCA_032468135.1. Taxonomy (NCBI): domain Eukaryota; kingdom Metazoa; phylum Chordata; class Lepidosauria; order Squamata; family Calamariidae; genus Calamaria; species Calamaria suluensis. The sequence goes on along the minus strand of JANHFP010005498.1, from coordinate 286,374 downwards.
AACATTTTTCAAACAAATACTATCAAGATAAAAAAGATCTTCTAGAAAACCATCTCTCCAATAATGTTCCATCACCCATGAAAAGTAGTAACATGGGACATTTTGATTTAGAACAATTAATACATAGGGGTTTCTCCTCTGAAATAAACATCAATGATTTACTACAACACTTTAATAGAGAGTGTAAAAAATACATTTATTCTCTAATTCTTCTTATGAAATTAGAATAGAGTACGTAAGTATTTAAAGTGAAAAGTTTCCCAATGGAAACATTCAGAATTCCATTGGGGATTTTTCCATGACACAAAATGATCAACATTTTTTTTGAGGCATCAAACATATTTCACATTTCTTTTAGGAGACATGAAATTTTATTTCACCAACAAAAATATGTACCCGTTCTAGCCAATTAAAATTAAGGACATATCACAGAGCAGAACAAAAGTATCATTTTATATATTTATCATATCTGTCAAGCCAACTACTTTATATCAAGAATTCTATTAAATGTGTTCATGTTCATTAGATTGATAAAGTATATATCAAACAATTAATCAGCTTTCAAATCACACAAGCCTGCAATAATCCATGTTGTGTATTTATTAAAAAATGGCAAATGCCCACAGAGGAGGTGAAATTACTCTTTTTTAAATATATTTTAATTGTAGGCAAGGTATTTTTAAAAGAGATCTAAAATCTTTGAAACAATATAGTAAACTAATCTACATATTATAATCAAGGTAAGGAATATATTATGTATAAAAGCTCTTACTTCATGATTGTAATCGAAAATTCCTTTTAAAATTTTCTTCAGGTTGCTCACCTTAGATTGAAAGAAAAAAATATTTTTTAAAAAAAAGAATTATCCTAAATTACAATTAAAACAGAAGTTTACAAGAATTCATTATAACTTAAAGCAGAAGATAATTTTGTGTGTGTTTTTGTGGAGGGGTTTGCCAAAAAAGCCAATATATACCAAAATCACAAAATTATGATTCCATACTTTTCTGATTTTAGATTCTGATCGATCATAGGAATACAAAAAAGTCATCAAACTTGATTGTTTAGCATAACTTCAAAAATATCTTGAACTACAACATTAGTAGTTGTTTCTGATGATGGGTGGGCATCATATTTTAGGCACATGAAAGCTATTAGATGAGCCCAAAAAGATGATTAGGGTTTCTTTGTTCCATTTTTTAAATCTTTCAGACCATTCTGAAAAAATCCATGAAAGTTTGATTTTTATAACTTGAAAACAAGATATGATGGTATTAGTACCCTTTGCTTTCATTTTTTAAACATTTCTCATTATAAACTAGAACCTACATATATGAATTCCTCAATTTTTTATAAAAAGTAATTCCAAGTATGACATTTTTGGCAAAGTGTCAAAACCAATGAAAGGGAATTCAGTATTGTTAACAGCAATCTAGCAACTGAAGGAAGCAAACTTTCTGCATAAACATGAGAGATTTCAAGCAAGTTCTTTTTCCTAAACAAAAGAAAAATATGGTGCCAACTTAGGATGGGTCTTGAGTCCCAAATAATAATAAAAGAAGTCCAATTCCACCCTGATATTGGATTGAAAACAATGAAATGAAGAATTCAAATTAAATAATATTTTTGTTGCTCCCTGGAGGTCATGGGATTCGCTACAATTTATATAACTTAAGTCTGCAATGTTAATTATTCTTGCTAGTACTGCATCCTTCAAAACCCTTTAAATCAAAACTTTGTTGCCGTACTATTTAGTTAGCTTTTAGATTGACATCTGTGTTTTCAATGTAAGTTCTGCAAGCCACTAGAATACTGGTTTCAAGTGACAGGCAAATCCCATAAGTAAGCAAACAAGCAAACTTCGTAATGAAACAATTATATTTTGCTCTTCTACTTTGGGGCTTCCTGCCCTGGGAAAAAAAATCAGCAAATTCTTCCTTGTAGAAAATAAACAGACAAATGCATAAATAAGAAGTAAAACAACACACAGTGTAAGGATAAACACTTCTCAGGTAGCCTTCAATTAAATTCAGATGTCTTTGGGTCACCCAACAGCAATATTATATAATTCTATGTCTATCTAATAAAAAAGCCACATGAAGAACACTATTTGGTTTCATAACATGCTGAACGGTGTTTAGTACAGCTGAAGAAGAATGTGCCAGCTTTTGTCAACCATATAATTATTGATGTTTGGGCCATGTTTCACAATGACTCTTAATTAAATATAGTTTCTGAAGACTTAAATGCATTAGCAGCGCTAATCATTTTACATGTTAGAAACACTATGGGCTTTAATCTTTCTGTCAGTTTTTTTTCATTTTTATCGTCAAATGTGGCAGCGAATATTTCAGCATTTCCTACTGATACAAGAGAACTTGAACTTTCCCCAGAATTTGATTTTGTGTCTCAGAAGGACTTAAATGTTATTGCATGGAAACAAGAACCATCAAGAACTTTAAATAAATCATGAATAATCACAAAAGCAGATTAAACAAAAACAAAAAAAAAGGAATTTATATGTACAATGATCTGCTATGGCTAAAGATCTGCCAAGAAGCAATTCAGCAAAGATTCAGCAAACGCTTCTCAGACTTTAAAATAAAAAAAGGCAGAGTACTGAATGCAAATGTGCAGCACTCCCTTCCCATTGCATGATTTTCACTAGTCAAGAGGAGTCTGGGACTTGAGAGAAGCTCCCATTTTACCTCCACATCTGCAGGTAAGCCTGAAAAAGACTTCAGTGGGAAGCAATTTTTGGCTTTTGCCTTCTGCAAAACTGTACTGCAAACATAAAAAGGAACGATTTAACATTTCAACCTATACTAGAGACCTTGGTCAACAACAAATATCCTGTCATTAATGTTTCTTCTATACTTAAGTCAGTTTAGTTCAAATTCAAATTGAGTCTTCTGACAAAATAAAATAAGACAAAATAGACATTTGATAAGGTATCTCTATTCGCCTTCTCATGGACAAATATGGTTAACCAACTAGGTATTTGGTTTTTATCATGGGACACCAGGCTTCAAAAAGTCAGTTGATAATAGAATAAATTTATTTAAGAAACAAAATGCTTCTAAAAATCAAGGCCGTACCTTTGTAGAATAGGACAGGATAAAAATTATGTAAATAAATAAAATATATTAAAATATGCTCCATCTGAAATTTTCAAATAATGGTACTACACGGGGGCAACTATGTTATCAGAAGCCTCAATAAGTATTATTGAGGGGGGGAGCAGGTCATATTGATTATCTCCCTTCCTTCTTTTACATAGTTTTCTTCTCTACACAAAAGTCCTGGGAGAGATTAATAAATAGAACTATTAGTATCTTTTGTATGCAAATGCAGATTTTTCATAATTAAATGAGAGTTTATCAATGTTGTCAGGTGTGAACAAACAGACCCAGATGTGTAGACTATAAACTAGCTACTTTATTGCTGAAGCCTATTTCATAGCAAAATTCTCAGACTGGCAATTTGTCCCTGGGAAAGACTAGATAAGGTTCAACGGCAATGGGGTGTGTGTGTTTGGGTTTGGACCTTGCCCTCTTGCGTATACTTAATAATTACAGACTGCTCCCCTGCTTAAACCCTCCTCCTGACTGAGACAATGTGAAGTCATTTAGATCCTTGCTTCAGTACAACTGATGTATTACATCTCACAAAGCAGAATGAACTGAGTTAAGATCCCACAAGGAAAAGCTATTTCTGTAGAAAAAATGCTATATACATGACATGGAGTAGCATGGGTTTGAACTAGAATCTTCAAATAACTGACACTAAGAAATATGAAATACTTAATATTGCTTAAAATTATATAGATATTTTACTGTTTTTAATAGAGTCCTAACTTGAATCTTGCAGAATTGTATGCAAAACAAAACAAAACAAATAGTTGTGGTAAATTGACCAAAAGAACCAATGTAATAATTAAGCAATAAAAATACCTTCAATCTCCAATTGTCTCCTACTTCTCTTTTTATTCTATTTAGCCAATTTTCATCAAAATATGATGGATCTCTGAAAAAATAAAAGCAGAATATTTTGTTAAAAGTATTTTCTTTCAAACGCTCTCTCTCTCTCTCCACACAGGCACATTGTTCATGTCTGCTTGCACAAAATTACAAGTTTATCAACTAAAAATCCTATAATTCTAATATTTTAAAAATGGCTTTTAAGCTATATTCCATGGTAATCAAGATTATTTGGAAATGGTTTCCAGAAATTTGAATAGCAATGACTTAAAAACATTTTCATTCAACATGAAGTACAAAACATTCACATTAAACATGTTTACATTTTATTATTATCCTGCCTTCTTTATATTCCAAAGCATTTGATAAATTAAAAATACTTTTATTTTCTATACCAAATTATAAAAATCATTCATAGGTTTATAGTTATTTAAGTCCCACCTATAATCCTATTCCTATACAGCTATCTATATAAGTTATCCTCAACATTTAATTGATAATACCAGAGTATAAATTTCTAATCAAAATCTATTTATTATGCACTTGTAGGATTCATATAATAAATCACCAGAACCACTGTCTGTAATTCTCTTTGAAAATTATTTATTTACAAAATTTTATATTTAACAAAAACATAAATCAGAATTCACAACTTCCCACTAATCATGGTTCACCAAAACCAGAGCAATTACTTTTAATTGACATTTTATACACAACATAAAATAACAATTCCAGATATGAGAAAATGTGATACATCCTTCTGTTAATTTCATATTGGAATTTTTAGTGATTTATTCAAGAAGAGTAACTGACCATACTTTAGCAAACTATTTTTGAATTGTTATCAATAAACTTCCACTGCTAGGTTATTATTAATTGGATGAAAGTAAAATATAACAAGCTCCTTGTTATATAATTTAATAATATACTTCATTTCCTTGTTATATAATTTATCCTAACATGACACATTTTATACAAAATAATTTCCTGAGATCTACTTTTAACATATAGTAAAACTCATGCACCCTACTTCAAGAGCTTGTTTTTAATATTTTGTATGAGACTATCTCATGCTCGCTTTATTGTAATAGAATTTAAATATCCTATTTACCCTACCCTAACTCAAAAATTGTAAAACCAAATAAAACTTTTGTTTTAAAAAAAGAACTTGTTTTTGAACAAATTTAAATCTCTGACTTAAAAGTGGAAAAACCAGTTTAGCTATTCATACTGTCCAAACTATCTTTTCTGTACCTAGGTTCTTATGGGTCAAAGGATTCTATTTATACCATTATGCATGGCACACACTTTAAGAATTGCTGATATAGTATGTTTTTGGGTATGCCTTTCTACATCTACAAAAGCTGGTTCATCCTACTATTTGATTAACAAGTTGAAATATTGAAAGAAGGCTAGTCATGAGCCACAGTAGCACAGTGGTTAGAGTGCAGTACTGCAGCTACTTCTGCTGACTGCTGGCTGCCAGCAGTTTGGCAGATTGAATCTCAAGGTTGACTGAGCTCTCCATCCTTCCGAGGTCATCTTCTGAGGTCAGTAAAATGAAGAGCCAGATTGTTGGGGGCAATATGCTGATTCTGCAAACTGCTTAGAGAGGGCTGAAAAGCACTATGAAGTGGTATGTAAGTCTAAGTACTGTTGCTATATTAATATGATAATTCAGCAAATATTAATATTTTACAACAGTCTCATTAAAGCTTGATTCTTGGTATAAATTTCTTCCTAAATTATATTTTTCTTATCTACATATTTGTATTTCCTGTACTTAAAAAAGTCTTACCTTAACTAGCTTTTTCATTAATTCAATGAATACAATTCTTACTGTCTTAAAAACTAATTGCTCAATTGTAAGAAAATTAGAGGTAATAAAATGAAATAGAAAACTGACAATATTTTTCTGATGCAAAAAACTGCATATGAATAAAACATTTATTTACACACAAAAAAATCATCTTACATCTTTTGAAGTACTTGAGCCATCACAACTCCATTTGTTAAATCTTCTACAGTCTGACACGGTGTTTCAACATTAAATGTCTGGATCTGAAGAGAAAGAAAGTTATATTTAGTCAAGCTATCTCAAATGCATTGCACCAATACATCAAGAGATTTCAGAAGTTGTACAAAGCTACAAAGTTGTACAAAGCTGCTGGAAGAAGTGACAAAAATATACAAGAAATAAATACAAGATCTTCATGATTATTGACATAATTAATGAATGGGTAAATTTATTTCTATAAACTTGAAAGACTATTTTAGCATCACATCTGTAAGAAAGCAACTCTTTCTTTGACTTTAATTAGCTTCAATGAATTAAACATAGTATAGTAATATGTGTAAAAGCAACATTTGAAAATATTTATTCATACACTACCTTCAAAAACCACTAATACCTGAAAAAATTATACAAAAGTCATGACTAGTTATAAATCTTCCCTAACAAATGAAGCTCAATTCAAATGAGACTTTTTAAATATGTCCTTTGTCTATTTGAACTATCTGTGTGTAGCAGTTTAATGTTTTTTTCAGAAGCAACATGGAGTTTGGCCTCTCCTATCTTAAAAAAAAGGGGGAGGGGAACAAGAGAGGTATTCTCTTCTTCCTATATTCTATGCCAAAAAGAGAAAATGCATTCTACAAAATAGTCCAGAAGGTGAAAGAAGCTAAAAACTAATGGCAGCATACTCCAAAAATGAACTTTTGTGGAAGCCCCACCCTCTAATGCAGTGGTTCCCAAACTTTTTCAGTCCACCGTCCCCTTGGTGCTACAAACTCATCCTCAGTGCCCCCCCCCCATCCTTTTCTGTAGGCACGGCTTCAGAAGGTGTCCTGTGACTGAGTGGGCATGGCCAACTTGATGTCACTCAAAGCCACACCCATTCAGTCACATGACCCACCCCACCAAGCCACACCCACAGAACCCAGTAGAAAAATTTCTTAGATTTTTGAGAAACTCCAAAAATAATACTGAGCAAATACAAAAAGTATGTTATAATTTGACCTGGAAATCCATGTTTGTGTCTTCTTTTAAGTTATGTTTTTAGCTGTCTGGACTCATTATTATTTTTAGGGGGGATTTCCCAAACTTTCCCCAAAGGCCGACCCCCATTTTTTCCTCATTAAGGCTTATCTTACAACTATGATATCTATCCAGTTGACTAAAGTTCAAGAGACTAGAGAAATAATCAACTTGAAAAGACATCTGATGCAGAATTGGAAAAAATAGTGAATTTGTGTTATGATGAAATGAACATACATCCAACTAAATGGAATTCCAACACATAAGCTGTAGGATATATAAACCTGGTAAGGTTTATACCTTACTTTTAAACCTAGTTTAAAAGTTAACATTCTGAATGTTCAAAATTTCTACATAAATATGACCCAGAACACAATCTGTTCTCCACACAATTAGATTAGTAGATAAAGAGAGCACAATGTCAAAAATATTATATTTGCTCATTTATTGAGGAAAATTATCCAAAGCTATGTACTTATATCCAGTAAATGTATATAAATCTTTGCTTTCAAGTACCGCTAATTAATATGTATCCTGCTTGGGTAGCAGTATCTGCTATGTTTCTGATAACTGTTGATCAGTCTTGCACATTATCTTTCAGGAGTTTTAGCCCATTTCTCCTTAGAAAAAATTCCAACTCGGGGATGTTGGCAGGCTTCTTTGTGTAGAAAACAGATAACGTTAGATTACATTTATGCAGAAATATTGAAAATGCCAAAGAGCTCACAAACATTTAAGAACCTGTTTGTGTGTGCAGGTGTGTATGTGTCACAGACCAACAGAAGAACTAAAACTTGATTACAGCCCTCAGCCATTTGATTGACTTAATTTTTAAAATAAAATATTCAAAATATCTATATAACAGAATAACAGAGTTGGAAGGGACCTTGGAAGTCTTCCAATCCAACCCCCTGCTTAGGCTGGAAACCCTACACCACTTCAGATGAATTGTTATCCAATATCTTCTTTAAAACCTCCAGTTTTGGGAGAACTTTTGGAGGCAAGTTGTTCCACTGATTAATATATAAATTATTCAGTGGAATATAATATCCATTGATTATATAAAGTAGGGAGGTCAAACTCAAGGCCCAGGGGCCAAATCTGGCCCGCAGGGTGCTTAGATCTGGCCCACGGAGCCACCCTGGAAATAGCAAAGGACTGGCCGGTGGTGCTTCTGCCAGCAAAAATGGAGCTTGTGAGGGCCACAGGTGATTGGGAGGGCAGAGTATTGCAGAAGGCTGTCACAGTTGAAAATGGAGCTTGGGAACCCATTTTCGCTGGCAGAGGGTTGTAGATCACAGCCAAAAACAGAGCTTGGGAACCCGTTTTCACTGGCAGAGCACTCAGGCCTACAGGCACCCCCAATACGTGAAATTGAGCTGGCCACACCAACCCAGCACCCCCAAGGTCAAACACAACCCTGATGAGGCCCTCAATGAAATTGAGCTTGACACCCCTGATATAGACCATCTGTATGAGCCTAAGAAAATAAATGATTCGGTACAAGTCCCAGAAGAATTAAATACCAACATTAAAACATATCCTTCTGGATTATAAGTCCTCGACCTTCGACCACACTTGAGCCTAAAATTGTTGCTGCTATGTGAGATATTTGTTAAGTGAGTTTTGCCCCATTGTACAACCTTTCATGCCACAGTTCTTAAGTGAATCACTGCAGTCGTTAAGTTAGTAATACAATTGTTAAGTTAACCTGGCTTCTGCATTGACTTTGCTTGTCAAAAGGTGGCAAAAAGATCACATGTAACTGAGGCACTACAACCATCCTAAATATGAACTAGTTGTCAAGCTAGTTGATCATGTGACCATGTGGATGATGCAACTGTGGTAATTAAAAAACAGGGACTTTTTTCAGTGCTGTTGTAACTTGAAAAGAGTTACTAAATGAACTGTTGTAAGTTGAGGACTACCTGTACTTATTTTTTGTTGAATTATGAAATTTAAACATCTTTGGATCAAAAGACAGTAACCATACCTCAAACAATTCTGAATTGCTAATACTATACAATTGCATGAAAACATTTAGACAGCCCTAGTTTAATTGTATGTTTCAAGGAATTCTAAGTGAAGAAATGCTGACACAACCTGCATGTGGTACTTAATTAAACAGGAGATCTCTCTGAAAATTTGAATATACTTGACATACACAATTGTTCTCAGCACATACCACTGAAAATAACTTAATAGAAAGGAATATCTTTGTATAATGGCACATAAAAGTATAAACAGTGATACGTTTGCAAATTTACTTAAAAGGCAATGTTTCCATATTAAGATTTTCCACCTCTGGAGACCAAAATATTCAATTAAAATCCTTTTTTTAAAAAACAGGAAGTTAACACCCTGAAAAAGGGAGAAACATTTTTAGCCTGCTTACATTCACTTACATGCTAAATGGTTTTATTTGAAAGTGTTTTAACTGAACAAGCCCGTTGTCCTAATGCCCATTTAATCCACTCTAACCAGTTTTTGCAATGTTCACAAACAGGTTAGGAAACTTGGGTGGACACGAGGTTTTCTGAACATCTCAACTACAGGTTTAATATATTTTGTAGCATGTAGCTGACTTTGGTACATATCAAATTGTAGACAAGATCAGCCCTGCTTATTAATGGGTGGAGAATTACTTCTGAACCCCATGGTTGTAAGTTAGACTGGTAAGTCAAATGAAAAAAAATTCTTAGAAGAAAGTAAATGACAAAGCACTTCTGTAACATTGCCAGAAAAACTGCATCATGTAACTACTGTTCCATGACTCAAATTTAGCTCTATTAATCTAAATAAACTTTTGGTAATTTTGCAGAATAAGTCTCTTGTAATTAATTATAATCCTTTTGAATAAAAATTCTGAAGTTATTTTTTATTGTAACTATCAAAAATTGAACAAAACTATTACAAAATAGAATAGTGGTTCTTTTGCTGCTGCATACTACTTGGACTTAGCAATATTTTATTTATTAATTTTATTGCTATTAGTTGCCTTAAAATCAAAGGAAGTATTATTGTGAATCGAATCGAATCGAACAGAACAGAACAGAATAGAATTCTTTATTGGCCAAGTATGATTGGACACACAAGGAATTTGTCTTTGGTGTATATGCTCTCTGTGTACATAAGGAGAATAAAATACATTCATCTAGAACATACAACACTTAGTCAAGGTTACTAATAAGCTATCAAATCGTAGTAGGAAACAGATAAAAACAATATAAATTGAAAGATACAAGCAACATGGTTATAGTAATAAGTGGGAAGAGATAGATACTAGTAAGGAAG
>JANHFP010005498.1:223174-241336 GCA_032468135.1 Calamaria suluensis | reverse complement strand
TACAATTGAGTGTCATCCGCATACAGATGACACTGGACACCAAACCCTCGGATGAGATTAGGAGCAAAAAGGCAGAATAGAACTATAAGAATAAATAAATGAAATGCATATATACCTTTTGTTTGATTTATAAGCTGAAGATTTCTGTGTGGCAGAAAAGAGACTGAGATATCTGAAGATGGTCAGAATACAGACCAGGGGGCTTGAATATACATCATTGCAAAAATATAGGAGCAAGCTTTACAGAATAAATTCTGTGATAATGTCTGAAAGCTACCTTTTTCCTAGAGCTGTCTTAAATTATGAGATGTCCATAACTCCAACAAATGATCCTTGAATAGACTGCATTTAATTTACAATTTAATCTTCAATAAACTCAAGTATATACCTTGTGAAATATGTGTTGTGTCTCCCCTCACAAAAAGCAGAATGGTGCCATTGTTTAATTTCTTCACAATAATATAATTTTTGCTGTAAAAGATAGCTTGAAATAGATCTGACAATCTGTTTATGGTTTGTATTGCTTTTGCATCTATTTGTTCATAAATGTTACAGCCTGTTTCTGCATAAATCACCTTTTAAAAAAAAAAAACTCTATGCAAAATCACAAAAAAAATAACACTGCCATTAGTTTTTTTCCTCCTTTATGCCTTTTTAACAAAAGTCTATTGTAGACTATGTATGTGTCAGCTTTTCAAAATAGACCAGACAGTAAACAAAACCAGACTCTATTAATTCTTCATAATTCTACTTTATTGGAAGGCTACATTAACAGAATCTTGCAAGACTGAAAGTATAAATTGCTCGCCATCTCTTTGACAATTGGATAAGTTTTTGAAGTTCCTTTTCTGAGTTTCCATCTCTGCGTAATATGGAGCTGTGGGCTACACCTCCTCTTAAATCAATGTTCCTCAACCTTGGCAACTTCAAAAGATCTGGACTTCAACTCCCAGAAGTCCTCAGATACCATGGCTGGCTGGGGAATTCTGGGAGTTGAAGTCCAGACATCTTGAAGTTGCCAAGGTTGAGGAAAATTGTCTTAAAGGATCATTCCCTAAGGGATCCCAAGGTCATTCCCACATGCCCATTGAAGCATGTCAAAGTCAACTTCAATACTGTGAAGACCCCCGTGTAAAACAGAATATGAAAAGTGATTTAAAACTGTATTCTAATTTTCACCTTAGCATAGAAAATGCAATGTCTCATTCTTCAGACATTGTGTAATTGTCTTGATGATGCATGCAATCAACACATGCTTCAAAAACCTATGAAGTGCCAACACTGAATTGAGTGGATTGACTTTTTGTTTTAAAAATCAAGAACTGAGAGATACTGAAATTAGAATGCAGGTGTCATCACCTCCCTAGTGTCCTCTGCCTTGGAACATCCTGGAAAGATGCAGGTGGTATAGAGTGGGGGTCTACTTTTTATCACAATTTAACTTATTATTTCATTAAATGTTTCTTTTTAATTGATTTTCTATTAAATACATTTCCCAGTGCTTAATAAACATTATGTTGTCTGTGTAAATAATTTACTTAACAATACAGATTACATTCTTAATCTCTACCCCCTTTTTCCAACCATTGGTAAAAATAAGTTCCATGTTTGATAACATTCTAGATCCTCTTTCTGTTTAATTTTCAATGTGAATCTATCCATTTCTGCACAATCTAATATCTTCTTGATTATTTCTTCAACTCTTGGTGCATCTTCATTTTTCTAATATTGCGCAAAAATAATCCTTGCTGCTGTTATGACAACTAATATTAAATATATACTTTTCTTATTAACTTTTTCGGATATTGTACCTAAAGAAAAACAATTCATGTCTTAAAATCTACATGTTTTCCTATCATCTTTTCTAACCACCTGTGTATCTTTGCCCAACTTTTTTTTTGCTTTGACACAAATACACTACAAGTAATAAAAAATTGCCCATTTTTTGGTTACATTGCCAACATTTTCTAGAAATATTTTTAAACATTTAAGCCAATCTAGCAGGTGATAGATGCCACCTATAAAACAATATTTATATGGAGACACGGTAGCTCAGTGGGTAAGACAGCTGAGCTTGTTGATCGGAAGTTTGGCAGTTCAGCAGTTCGAATCCCTAGTGCCGTGTAACGGGGTGAGTTCCCTTTACTTGTCCCAGCTTCTGCCAACTTAGCAGTTTTTTGGTGGGAAGGTAACAGCGTTCCATGCGCCTTTGGCATTTAATCATGCCGGCCACATGACCATGGAGATGGCTTTGAAATGGAGATGAGAATCACCCCCTAGAGTTGGAAACGACTAGCATATATGTGCGAGGGAAACCTTTACCTCATGTGTGTGTGTGTGTGTGTGTGTGTGTGTGTGTGTATGATTGTGGAGATACTTGGTTGCCCAATTATGGGAGGGAACAATGTAGCTCCCCTTCGCCTTTCAGATCATTGCAAGAGACTATCCAGGCAGAAATTAGCGACAACATTGTGCCATATATATGTTGGTTAATTGTTTTTCTGCTAATATTTTAAATATGTATATATGTATATATATGTATATATATATCGGGCATTCTGAGGAGAATAACTGGGTCTCCTTGCTAGGGAATGGCTTTGAGAAGAGATGGCAGGAAGAACCATAACCAAGGGAGTAGTGAGATAGGAGGTACTTCAGCATGGGCCAAGGAAACAACCTGAGAAAATGTCCCAGACGCTCCCTTTTCTAGTTCACACCAAGGTAAACTTAGGGAGGAGTGGAAGAATCTCTAACTATAGCTATAAAGACAATAAAGTCGTTGTTAACACTAAAAAAATAGTCCTGACCTATATGGCATTGGTTCCTTAATCTGATTTACCTTGTGGGGCTGACATCAACTGTTCTTGAATATCAGATTCGAGAAATATTCAGGAAATGCATGTTCATTGCATCACTGTAAAAAAGAAAATTATACCTCTTAAAAAGCCAGTATTTAAATTAACCTTTCTGGTATTCAGCAAATGAAAAGGGGGGGGGGGGAGAGGGAGATAGAAAGAGGAAACAGAACTCATACCAGAGGCTTATGTCAAAACTTTTCAGTAGATATTCCAGGCAGATCAATTCCATTTGCTTCTCTTAATTATATATTTTGTATGCACACTTGATCTACTCTATTCCATCCTAACCAACAGACCTGACCAAAACTGCAATCAAATCAGCTGAAACGTTCTAATTTACATTTTTACTGTAGTGTATTTCCTACAGTATATTTCCAAAAGGTAAAAGATCTAGAATTCCTAGAAGATCTGTTCCAAACTTTATGATCCATTTATCATCTATTGATCATTAAAAAAAAGCCCTGTTTGCCAGGAACTCATTTTCTCTGAGGTCTAGACTTGGTCTCAAATTAACCACAAGGAGTCCTCAACTTACAACTGTCCATTTATAGAGATTGTTTGAGGTTACCATGGCACTGAAAGAACTGGCTTACAATTCTCGTATAATTCCCATTGGTCACATGATCAAAGTTTGGACTATTGGTAACTGGCATGTATTTACAATGATTAAAACATCCGGGAGTCATGTGATCACCATTTGTGACCTTCTCACTGGCTTCCAACAAGCAAAGCCAAGGAGGGGGCATAGAGCCAGATTCACTAAAAACCACACGATTCACTTAACAACTGCAGTGATTTGCTCAAACAACCATTGCAAAAAATGGTCTAAAATTGGGCACGATTGATTTGTTTAGCAGTAAAAAAATTCTGGTTCTGAATGCGGTTGTAAGCCGAGGACTGCCTATGATGATGGTTATTTAACTCGAATCCTCTATACTTAGCTTTGAAAGTACCATATTTTCAAATGACTTTTCGAGCCTGGTTTAATTCTCAATTCTTCCACCAGAAGCAGAACCTTGTCTTTCATGCGTACTCTACAGCTTCAGCCTGCATGAGCCACCCTTCAATTATGTGCCAAAATACTTTGTGGATAAATATTTGTTCTGCTGTCTGAGACGCTACCTCACTCCTGTTTCCCGAGGCTCTTAATCCAGCATTTTGTGCTTAGCCCATCAATATCATAAGATGCTTAAATAGAAACTTAAGTACTTTGCAACACAAAACTTGCTTGTATGTGTGCTTTATAATACTTAATTATTTTAGCTTAGAATCGTACCAAGACTGTAGTTTCCTGCTGCTCCCCCGCTACAACTGCTAAATTTGCAGAGCAAAAGGACAGCCCTACTTTACTACACAATTGTACAGGTTGTCTTTATCTTGTACAGATGTTTGAGATTAGAACATATCCAGTGGTGGGATTCAGCCAGTTGTTAACTTTCTGAGCAGTTTGGTGAACTGGTTGTTGGAAGAAATCATTAGGGCAGAGAACCGGTTCTTAGATTATTTGAATCCCACCAGTGAACATATCACAGTGGTATTCTTGCTCCCGTTTTACAATATATATCTAATATCAATCCACCCAAGGTAACTTATTCGGCTACAGAGCTTGAACAATGAAATAGGGCTGTTGCCTTGAAACCTGCCCCTTCTCCCACTAGGTACTTGTGAGGATCCTGAAAAATGCAGAACTGGATACCAGCTATTTTCACAGTCACTTCTCTTCATTCCCAATTGAAAAGGAGATCCAAGCTTGCAAATAAGATTTTTCTGCTAATAGCCCGAGCACCTGGAAGATTGGAGAAGAGCTTTTGAGTATGATCTTGCGAATTAGATCAGATGAGTTAAAGAGACTCATCCTTTGCTTGTGAATTGTGAGTGAATATATTTCTGCAGTTTTAAATTTTGCTCTCAGTAGTGACTCTGGGATATAGCAAGGGAAATAGACACTATATTTCAAATGGCAACAGGAAAGAGAAGAGGACTGAAAGAAAAGAGATGGATTACACATTGGACTGGATATGTATAGAAATAGGGGGCAGCCAATTCTGTAGCCTACTGGCACTGTTGATGAGTGCCAATGTCAGTTCTGATTAAAGCATCAGTCATCTATGATTTAATTATATATTAAGGAAAACTAGGCTGATGAGTTTGACCCAGCTCTACCTGTTTGCGTATTTGGTAGTACACCAATGCGGATTAAAGAATTAGGGAGGATTCATACATTGTGGTTGTGGTCAATAAAGACTCCTTTGTTTTCCCTCCCACAAACCCGTCTAATCTGGATTTGTGTTTGTTTGCCCTTGACCAAAGAGACACATTGAGTTTGCTATTGTGTTCTACCTATCCCATGGCCCATGTCTTATCCAAAATGGCAAAAGCAGCAAGTGTGTTGGAGAACTAAATATGATGGTCTTTGGAGCTTCATCTTCCATACTTTGGCAGTGCTGGCCCAGGACTTTATGGTTCACATAGCAACTATACATGCTATCTCTATATATTACCAACTCTGTGCATGGAATGTAGGGAACAATTAATTTGTGCTTGAGCGAGTATGTGAATAAGATATCTCAAAGTAGAATTCTCCTTCTTTATCATCCTATTGTCATTGTTTATCTAACCACTTTTGTTGAAATATGGACTGGTGACCTCTTTCCTACCTTTAGGGATGTGAATTGATTAGCATGCTCCATGCTTGGTAACATACAGGAACTGAAGGATTCCAGAATGTTCTCGGGATTTTCTAAGACAATATGTCAAGGCGAAATTTACTATGGAATAGCAAAATGATGCAATTGTCTTAAGCATACATTCTGCTATGGTCCTCTGCAGTGGTCTAAATGATGGTGTATATGCCATGATGTCATTGTGCAAGTGATTAAGTCAGATGTGTTTATTTATTTCAAAGATTTATAAAGCCACCCTTCTTATGTGTTGTAACACTGAATGGCTTACAAGCAATAATAAAACCAATAAGGAGTATTTCATAGTACAGGTGCTAGATGTTGACAATGTTGCAGCTTGTAATGGATTTGGCACTTCTTAAATGACCTACAAATAGTGCTGCACATAAGAAAACAACTTGTATTGTATATTGGGCTTATTTTTCAAATGGGTGTTTTGCTCCTAAGTCTTTGACAAGGTCATCCAAGGGATCTTTTGATTTTTGTTATCAGTTTGCATATATAGGTCCCCTGTGTCCTGACATATGCCATCTTTTCCTCAATCTAATGGTCAGCAGCAATTTTATGAGCATACGTATCTTTGCTTCCTCTCTAATGGTTGAATATTTTTAGCCCTTGACTCAAGAATATGAAAGGAGGCTGAGCATTTAATTCAATTTTTCAGCACTGCCTAATAGATCGACACTAGAGGGATGTTATGCACTTCATGATTTAATAATTTTAACTATGCACTAGAAATGGCTAGAATTCCATATTCATTAGCTCAAGGTAATTTTAAAGCAATAGATCCAGTTGGTCTAATGGCAAAGGCACCACCAGCCTAGAAACCAAGAAACTATGAGTTCTAGTCTTGCCTTAGGTATGAAAGCCAGCTGGGTATCTTTGGACAAGTCACTGTCTGTTAATATATCCCTTCTCACAACACTGCTCTTATGGGGAACATAAAGGGAGAAATAAGTATTAGGTATGTTTTCCATCTTGAGTTATTTATAAAAAATAATACAGGTGACATTAAAAACTAAAACCTAGTTAGGATTCAGATTCAGAGTCATGTGTTCAGAAAATAAAAACATTTGGGAATTAATAACATAAAGAACTACAACCAGGTGGCTATTAAATTCCATTTTTCCACTGGAATTTCTACATCTCTTGAAATATACAGGTTGTTTCCATGCTTGTACTGAACAGAAGAACAAAACTCAGAACTTTCCAATCTTTGCCTGTCTGTCTCTCTCAATGTGTATGTATAGGTGTATTGTGTATGTGTATATAGAGTCCCTTTAGCACAGAGTGGTATCCTTGGGTGAAAATAAGTTCTAAATATACACAAGAAATTAAGTCAAGAGAGCAGGTTATATGGCTGAACACTGAAGGAGGCCTGGCACTGGTTGGATTGATCAATCATGTAAGCTAGAGCATAAATCTAACAAACATATAAGACATTTTTAACAGGAAAGGCAGTGATTAATAGTAATTACTGTTCCTATAAATTTATGTGTCAATTTCAAGCTACTTTAATTTGTTTCAATGTTCATATTTTCCCCCAAAATAGCTATTTAATGAGTAGGCATCCAATCGCAAAAATACCTATATGGATATTTTTGTATTGTTATTTCAGAAAGGTACACTATATCTATAATTCTCTCTATAAAGTACACAGTATCCATAATTCTTTCTTTAATGTTACTCAAAGTCACATGCTTAGATGGTGATCTGTAAATTGGCTACGTATCTTTTCCAGTGTATCTGTACATTTTACTTTGGCAGTTAGGTTTATGCAAACCCTTTAATGGCAGATTTCAGTAATGTACAGGAATATATAACAAGCATTTGTCTTTGGCTCATTAAGGCAACTTTTTCCCAACACGTGGAGCTGTTTCATAAACTGCTCCTAGCTATGAATGTATGCATAACCATTCACAGTTATGCATATACCAGTTGTGTATATACCAGCAGGTAGAGAGTGGGGCCAGCTTGGAAATACCCAAATGAGATTGAAGAAAGAGGCAGCTGCTTTAATTAGCCAATGAACAGGGCTTCATACGCACTCCTGTGTGTTCCAAAGCCCCTCTTTCCCAGGATCTCCATAGGACTAAAGGCAGTTATTTTCAGCCAAGTGCTAATTTTGCTGCTTCCATTTTGGGAAGATAAAAAGAAGATCACATACAAAATTAGTATGAATATAAATACATTTTAATGTTCTGATGTTTATATCAAATACTCCGTCAAGTATTTTTTTTACATACAGTATCTTATAAACATAGTTTAACACAACATATACAAAATTGCACATTAGAGATTACAAACTCATAAATGTAATCTTTTTTTATGTAAACAATGTCAGCACAAGAATGTTATACATTCCAGAACGCCCATGATCTCCCACTTTTTCATTTCAGTCTCCATTAATTATTCTGGTTAGAAAGTGATAAAAACCAGAGAATGTCCACATTAGTCCCTACAGGCAGAAATGCCCTATTGGTTAGACATGCAAGGCAAGTCGCCTTTTAATCGTAAGTGCTTAACACAAAGACATGAAGATCTAATCCTGTTCCCGTGGAGTCACAGACAAAAGATCCACTATTTGCAAGGACAGCAGGTTTGAAATTAGCATTGCAAGATTTCCAGCTGCTGCACTGAATAAAAAACATCCACAAACTCAGTTCATAAGGAAACAAAAGCTAACTGCTCCTTGGCAGTATAAATGTGGAGTATTCTTGTAAACATGGATTTAAATCACCAGTCAATGAAAAGGTGTAGCACTTTTATTTCCTCAATCACTCACTACACTAAAGAAAGTTACACATTTAATCAAGCAGAATTATGTGTCACTTTAAAAAGATGAGCCAATAATAATTAGACACCTTTTAGTTCTACACATTATGAACGTTATGAAAAAAATACATGACCTGAATTCATTTTTACTGTCCTGTATTTTATGTTTCATATACCATTCCATGCAAATGTTTCAATTCCATAAAAGCAAACCAAATACGGAAATTGTGAATGAGGACTTCACTATTAACGTGCGAGTTCATAATCCAGTGCACTTACTTGAAGAAAATCACTATGAATTAAATATAGCGTACTTCTCCACCCAGAAGTACTGTATTCTCTACAGATAAGTACTGCATACTGTATTCTGTACTAAGTACTGTTCTTCAATTCCCACCTGTTACTTCTACTAAAGCGGAGGCTTTATTTGCAACTATTGACCATATACCAGCCCTTATGCCTTAGATCTGAAGACTCTCTTTACAAAGCAGTAACTGGAAGTGCTTTCTAGTGTGGCTCTGAACATGTTCCCAGAACATCAGCCTTCATAAATGCATCTTCCCTCTCTACGTCTCAAAATCTTGACACACTTGAATGCCATCTAGAAGTACAATATAAAATAAGCAATACAGTATGATGCTCATCAAATAAAGCCAACACGCTTCCGACAGTACAAAATATACCTGTGGAATAGATCTTCAATTCATCTGTCAGGCTACTATAAGAAATAGAAGCATAGCAAGAACAGAAGAATGCCAGATTAAAGGGGGAAATGTTATTTAAAAATAGCTAATTCCAAAATAGGGGTAAACTATTTCAGACAAGGACCCAAAAATTATTTCCAGTGCATTATCCAGAACTGTGCCCAGTGGTTACACCATACATTTGTAAAAGGCATTACGACACTGGCAGTTTTATATACGATTTCCTTATTTCTACCAGCAGCACAGAATTGGCTCTTTCGACGAAAACTGCAAACTGCCAAGATTTTCAGCGAGTTATCACAACCCTAAGATATCTTTCCTTATTAGTCATCAACTCAAATGTATGTGCAGTTGGAATGTATGTGTGCGTGTGTGTACGTGTGCATTGCTGTAAAGTTGCCTACATTTAATGGAATGTGCTATTTCAGTGCCCATTTCGAAAAAGCTTTTTGGAATGCTTTGCTGTTTGGGGGTTTTGTGGGTTTTTTTTTGTACTGTTTGTTTGAGCAAAACACTGAAGAATTTGGTATCCTCAGCAATTACTGTCATCTCTAACTTCAGATAATTAAGAACCAGTAGTTCCAATACAGAAAGCTGGAGAGATCAATTTCCCTTCAAGCTTTATATCCTCTTGCTAAGTATCCATTTATTTTGATTCTCAGTCTTGCAACAGTCTCTAAAAGGACCATCTCCCTTAACCATTTCTTTAATAAGGCCATGTTTTTTTTACAATTCTTAGCTGGCACCATATCACAAATGTTAGCTGCTAAGCAACTAAGAGACAACAGAATCAGACAAGTCCATTTACCTCCTTCACCATGTGATCATATCCTGCAGTTAAGTGTCTTTGGAGTTACACTTGGACTGTTGTCTGACCTATAATTGCAGTACGATCAGGGCACAACTTTCTGCCTTCAGATAATATTTCAAAAACTGTACAACAACAAACCCTGTATCATTCTTAGCTCTGAAATTAAGTGGTACACTAGCAAGGTATGGAAGGCTTAACTTGCATTCTTGTTTTAAAGGCACAGGAACTATGGTTTCCTATGATTTCTTATCATTTAAAATGTCATTATTTGGTACCTTTGGAAATACTTCATTTGAATATATTTGTAATGATGGTGCCTTCAGATAGACTGTGAGGCCATTGGCAGTACTGTCATATCTGAGAGGGGTAGAATTCAATACGAAAACAAGATAGCCTGGTATTTATTTTCAGAATGAAATAAAAACTCCACTCCAAATTTTAAGCAACTACTAAATTGCTTAAGGTGATTGGTGATGGGTTTAATTTCATATAGACATACATCCTGCTTTTTTCTCCTTAGACCCCATTACATTCTACTTGTGTGAATCAGCTTTGAGTTCATTCTACCTCTGAGAACCTAATTCTAGATATTCAAAACTAGATTACAGAAAATTCTGCTTCTAGAATACCATCCAAAAGTCAAAATTGTTAAGTCACTTTTAAACAGAACCCTAAAAAGACTGACAGAGAATCCCAATCTTGTCAAAACTTTTTCTACTTTGATCATCACTAAGCCTGAAGTCCCAATTCAAGGTATGTCTTCAGCATAAAAATAAATCAACTATATATGTCTCTGATATAAAAAGGTAACTTTGCAAGATTAAATGTTAATGACTATGCTAGATAAATATCTATCAGCACTTACTACTAAACTACCTTAAATCCCACCAACTTCATAGGTCTGAGCATGAAGTATAATTTACTCAACTCATTAAATCTATTCTTAAACACAGATATGCACATACTTTTTCACTTCTCAGATGGTTGGATTCTTCTAAAAACAGCTTGTATCAAATTTCAGGAAGAGACATGCACGTTGTAGGTTAATAAGTAGGTCTCTTCTTGAGACTGATTCAACTATGGGTTTTTTATGACATATTGCTTTACCCAAGGAGTTTCAGAATTCTTTCCTGTATGGGACTCTGTGATGTAATAGTGTACTAATCAATCAGTGAAGACTAGTGGGTCAAAGATGGGAATCATGGAGCTGGAGACTCTTAAAAGGTGTAATCTATGCATACCTCATTACCAATAAATCTTCCTGAATGTTATAAGGGGATCCTATGTTTGGAGGAAAAGGCTTAAAATATCAGATAACATAGGTATCTGCTTTTTATTTTAAACCATTAGCTTTGATTTGTTTCAGAGTAGTATACTTATCATGAGATAATTGAGGAATTTACTATTAAAAAACCTGATCAGCAACAGCAGGCCCTCTGGAAGCCATACTGAGTTAGTATCAATAAAAAAAAGTTATGAGTGTACTACAAATTCCTACTACTCAATCTCAGTAGACGTACTGCTGATGGAGTATACATTTTAAATACTGCTGATTTAAAATTCAGACATTTTAAATATTATCCATATAATAACTGCATTATCTAATATAACAGGTATTTTTCATCTATCATGTCAAGTTCCCAGTTTATGTTTCAAACTACACAAAAGGTTAAAACTATGCATTATCTAAGAGGGATAACTCACACCCCACCTAGCAGATTCTTAGACAACTTGAGTATTGCTTTTAAAAAGGAAAATATAACTCAAGCTCATCTGAACAAATTGGCTGAAAGCATCATACATAAGACAGGCTGGTTAACTATTATATAAACTTCTCTTGCCCCAAATCTTTCAAATCTACAAAACTAATTCTGCCCTCCACAGAATTGCTAAATAAGCATTTTTTTAGAACTGATCATGCATAGAAACAGTCTTAAACCTAAAATTGTACTATTTTTAAAAAGACAATACCCTTAAAAATGCAAGAGACAAAAAATATGATTGCATCTGAATGTCTGCAAAAATTATAGCTAGTTATCAAGTTAAATACCTCTGATCAAAGGAGCAGGTGTTTATTTACAGTACAACTGCTCAACAGTGGGGAAATACTGACTACAATTAACACAGCAAAAAAATCACTTTGAAGTTTATTGAGCAATAGAAATATTGTCATACTCAAACAGATTCAGCTTTGCAACAGAAAACAAGAAATTACAGTAATATGCACCAGGGCCTATGTTTGATTTTTACATCCTTCTGTTCCAGATACATATTATTAAAATGCTTTTTGGCCGCAATATAAAAAGCTAAGCAATGCTCCAGCAAAATTTAAGCACTTTTATATTGCAGTAATTTCCATGGCAAATATAAAAAGATCATCTGACTAAATTCATGGGGTTTAAACATATATGAAGTTGCTTGACACTTGCTCTTTTAATCCGAATACATTTAATACTAATAAATGTTCTACAATTTCCAGGAAAAAAATGAGCTATCATAATTAAAGCCAATAGCCCAGTAACATTTCTAATGGAAAAAAATCATTCATTCAAAATTTTCAGGCTAACAGTGGAGTTCTCATAAAGCCAACAAACGATTTTCTTACAATGAATAAAAAGCCTGCTGTGAAAACATGCAGTGTTTTACATCAATCCCTACAAAACCTATAATAATGAGTGGCGTTTTCATAGTTAAGTCCACACCTGAATGTACATTTCTATCAAAGATAAGCATTCCAAAATAGAACCAAAAATAATTCCATTGGTAAGTTAAAAAAGAACCTTTGGAAAAGAGTCGTGATACATCATCACTCACCAAGTTAGCAACAAAATTAGTCAGACTTTTTAGCCACACAATCACCTGAGAAGTGCACACATGAACTGGAGAAGTGCACAAGAAAACCAGCTGCCAAACAACTCTTCCTGTTAAAACTCAAAGATAAGATTTCAGATTCCCGATAGAGATTTTTTTTCCTTGTAAAAAGATTTTACATCAGCTTCAACAATGGACATCATCTGAACCATCAACAATATTAGAATGGGCTATTTAACTAATGAATTCTTAAGACAGGTGAGTACCATTTCGTCTAGAATTTGGGGAAATGGGTTGTTTTTATAATTACTTAAAGTGCAAGAGACAAAGTGTATAGAAACAAATCAAATGGTTTTCTAATAGTAGTTCAGAGGCACATGCAAACAACAACCACCACCACAATAATCAGAACAGATTAGCTAAACATAAGGATGACATTTGCATAAGGATGAAATTTCTTCCCTTGGGAATAACTATATTCCCAGTTCATCAGCAATAGTGGATAGTCAATCAACAAATGATGCAATATGTAAACAGGATTTCAAAGACACTGGCAGATTGTAAATGAAAAAAAAATAATATTAAAAATATGACATCCGGATGTTGTGTCCAAAATACATTGTATTCAGAGAAATTCTCACAGAAAAAAGCTTCAAAAACTGCATACATTGGCAATATTTGCCAAGTAGGCTAGAAAAAAGCACACAGCTTAGAATACTGCAATTATTTCATGCACACCATGTTTTTGGCAAAAACTGTTACAACATACATACAGGATTAACAAGATAATGAATGATCTGAGTGCCAAGATCAAAGCAGCTTCAGTTATGTGTCTTTTTTTAAATAAATTAAGAAATAGGATGCTGTTTTTGAAGTAGGAATAATTATTTCTCTAAGCTCCTTTTCCAAAATGCAATATTCCAGTACAGAACTTACCTGAGAAATTCTCCTATTTCAGTATTACAACTTCTAGAGAACATTTGAAAACATCTGATTTTGAACTGTTAACAAAATTGGAAAGAAAATTATTCATACTAATGATGACTGTGAAAATACTAGTATAGATTTGCATTCCAAACAAGAAAAAATATGGGGAAAAAGATAAATAATACCTTATATTACAGTATCTTTGTCAATCAGTACAAGATGGTTTAATCAAATTAATGTAGATTTCCTTCACCACAGTTTTCCCTCTACTCCTAAAAGGCCAAGATAGATTATTTCACACTTGCAGTGATAGGATTCCAAGTCAAAAGCTCTTAATTGCCATTTTTTTCTAAAAATCTGACTTCCTCATAGGTATCCATCTAAGTCTAGGATAGATATCAACCTATAAATCAAGCAGATTACGTCAATACTGCTGCATGAAAGAAAAATCAGCTATGCCTTAGTATCTTTCTGACACAATATTTCCAGGCAAGTGTTTTTACTGCATGGAAAGTTATAGCTGAAACATAAAATAAAATCACAGGACATAAGAAAACTGTATTTGGAGAAGGGTAAAAATTATTCTCTGAACTTATACAATGAAATATGTTGGTAGGTAGGGCTGTCATCTATGATAAACAGTTTGGCAGTTACTAATAAAAGTGACAAAATACTAATAAAACCATCAAAACCCTAAAAAAACAAGCAAGGAAAAATGCTTATTTCAGATCCCAATTTAAAATAAAACTCAATAAACCTTTCAACCTCAGCTTATAAATTTACTTTCCACCTCCCATCCTGAGAACATTTTTTACATTTTAGATAAAATAAAATAGCTTAAACTTAGTTCTTCTAAAAATATATGGCTATCTACATTTCTATTAATTTTTCCCATGAATTAGGGTATTCAAAACATAGTTAAATTAATTGATCTATCTTTTTTTAAAAAATCCAATTTTTTTCTCTGTATGGCACTATAGTTGTGATCATACAGAGAACAATTACAGCTGGAATGTATACTGTAAAAGATAAAACATTTGATATTTTTCTTCAAAAAGATTTCTTTTATCACCTTGCATGTTATAAAAATAAACATATATCCTATAGTTTTAATAAATAAGTGCACCCATACCCCACCTTTGTGCTGGCACAAGAAATAATATAGAGCTCATACATCTAGGAGTGAAAAGCATTTTCTTAAAATCTGCTTTTTAAATAAATATTTTATATAGCATAGTAGGCTAAATCTCCAACATCAGAAATGTGAAATTGGCTTGAATGGCAATGTTTTCATAGTGATAAATTATGTGACTGCTATCTTTTGTTCATCAAGAAAAATTGCCCAGACACTCTGTAGTACTTCCCAAACATATACATTTAGTGTCTCTCAAGCATTTAGCAAATCTAGAGAACTTCTACAGCAAGAAAATAACAAATAGTCTGTACACAAAATTCACTTAACTTTGCACAAGTCTTCTAAATGTTGAAAAACATTTCACAACTCTATCCACTGGTGAATTCTAGAGGTGCTCTCTCTTAAAAAATATGATTTATCTACTGAAATAACTAGCAATATGCATGATATACAAACATATTACTATTCCCTTAACATCCCATCTTAGAAAATCCACACTGTTCATTAGAAAGCTGCAAATACACCATTCAGCAAAACATACTGGAGTGTCTTTAACTATCCCTGGTACCTCCCACCCCCCCTTTTTTTTTGCAGAAATGCTAATACATGTTACACTCAGTGACCTTCAACCACAGAATAAAAATAAATTTTAAGAATCTTTAGAACATATAAAAGTCTTCTACAAAGATAACTTTTGTCCATGGGCATGATCTTTGAAGAGACCTTTGGATTTCCAGCAACAAGACATAAAAGCTCTGGTTCTTCATTTTAAGCAGGGCAAGAAAGCTAGAAAAATAAGCTGGAGCTTTCAGAAGACCAAGAAAAAAAATCCAGCCCCAGACTTCTTCACAGGCTGAAGGTTGTCAGAGGGGCTTCAACTGGAGAAGCTTGACACTGTCTTCTTCTCTGCATTTGTTTGGTGCTCTTGAAAAGAACCCAACAGCATTACTTCCAGCTGGTTATCACCAATTTCAGTATTACTTTCATTACTTAGGTGGATGGCAGGAAACCTACTAGTTGCTGGAGATGCTTGAAACTGCCAATCTTTAGTTTTAAGGATGGCAGCTGTTATTTTTAAGAAGTTGTTTCTAGAAAAGCTAACACAGTGAAGTCCTACTCTGTTCCATGGGATATTCTTTCTGGCATATTTCTCTCTCTGCCATTACACCAAGTTCTTCTCTGGCTCTTCGGACTGGTTAAGATACCTGCATGGTCTCCCAGAAGCGGAACCTTTTCCTGTCTACTTCAGCTTTTCAGATGAATGAGGAACTCTGCAGAAGCCAAAGGATGTGAAACAGAAGACAGGGCTTCCATGGCCCTTGGCAAGACCATGATCAAGGTCTAACTAATCCCCTTTCTGCCATGCATGCATGGCAAAGTTAGGCGCAGGATGGGTCTCTCCTTGTTGGGGGAGGGGGGATGTCACACGCTTTCAGCAAGCACTGGTCTCCGGCTCTGTGGGTGCCTCCCTGCCAGGGGGCTGACCGCCCACCGCCAAGGTCTGGCCGGGGGCGGCGTTGGCGTTGATGTGACAGCCACTGGAGAGGTGGCTCCGGACTCGACCTTGCAACTGGGTGACCTGGGCGCGGAGGAGGCTGGCGGTGGCGGCCAACTCGGCGTTCTGGCCTTTGAGCGCTTTGACTTTGTCTTCCAAGCGGGCGATGCGCTCCAGCTTGCGCCGGCGGCACTTGGAAGCCGCGATACGGTTGCGCAGCCTTTTGCGCTCGGCTTTCAGGCGCTCTTGGCTCTCTGCGTCCAGCGGGGATAAGGAGGAAGGCGGCGGAGGGGACTCCCCGGACGAAAGACCCGAAAGAGGCGGCGGCGGCGGAGCTGACACTATTACAGGTGCTTCCGGCACAGTCTGCGGCTCTTCCAAAGCCCTGCCGGTCGAGCCGGGCGCGGGTAAACGAGCCACAGTCTGGGGAGTGAAAAAAGCGCCGCCGGCCGATGGGCTGGCCGGGTTGAAGTTGCCTAAGGTGGTGTAGACCGCGGGGGGATCCTGCCTGGACGTCGGGCAGCAGGGCCCTCCCGGGTGCTGGGTAGGCGAGAGAGGCGCCGGGGACACGCCGAGCAACTGGTTCTGCTTGTGCAAATCGGCCAGAGCTTTCACGAAGCCGTCGGCGAAGCCCTCCTGTTCCTGCGTCACCGCCTGCGGCGGAGCCGAGGGTTGCGGAGACCGGTACAAGAAAGCCGACCCGCCGACCGTCGTCGCCACCACCGAGGGCCCTCCGCCGCTGGGGCTGGATGGGCCGGCGAGGCCCGGGCTCCCCGCTTGGATCAGCAATTGTTCCAAGTCGGCGGCCGCCGGCAGCTTCAGCAAAGGCTGCAAAACGGCCGCTGGGCCCACCTCAGGGCCGGCGCCGACGGTGGTCTCCTGAATGAGGCGGTGCACGGCGCTGCTGGTGCCGCCGCGGGGGCGCAAGAACGGCCCGGCCGGGGGCAAGGCGGCATTACCCGGAGAGGCCGCCCCTAAATCCCGAGGAGGAGGCGGCGGCGGCTTCCCTACGAGAAGCAACTTGCGTTGTTGAACCGCGCCGTTTTCCTCAGCCGGTTCAAGTCCCGTCGGTCCTCCGGTTCCGGGCCCGCCACCGAAGCCCGGCAGCTGCACGAAGTCCGGGAGCAGCTCCAAACCTTCTTCGCCGTAGTAAGGGGCTACCTCCATCTTCACAGCCACGCGGGCGCCCGTGCGCCCGCCGCCGCTGCTCATGTTGGGCGGGACGGCGGCGGGTTTGGAGTGGCCGCCGCCGCCGCCGCCAGTCCCTCCCCCGGCTCTGTCGGGCTTCCAGAAAGAGGTCCCTGCCGCCGCGGGGCTCAGCTTTCCAGCGCGGCGAAGGCTTGCAAGCGAGTTTTTCAAGCCCGGCGCCGGCTCTCCATCTCTCCGACCCTGAGGCAACCCGCCTGGGGCTCGGCGCTTTCGACTTGCGGCTTTTAAAGGGGGAGAAAACTCTCTCTTTTCCCCCTCCCCTTGCAGCCAAGAGGAACTGATGTCAAAATGCCTCGCCCTAGTAGCAGCAGCAGCAGCAGCTCCCGCTTACTCCGCCTTTCTTGGCTGTGGTTGCGGCCGCCACGCGCGGCCCCCTCGGCCCGGCGGAGGGCGGAGCGTCGGAGCCGCGTCGCCTGGTTCCGTCTTTCCTCCCTTTGCGTCTCCTCTCTCCCCTTCTTCTCCGAATAAAACTGGGGTTCGTGTGGAGATCAGCCCGAAGGCGGATGAGAGGCATCGAAGTGAAACCAGGGGCGGAAAGCCGCTTGTTTCCTACCCCCCTCAAACTTTCTTACACAGGGGTAGTACGATGGACAACCCGATCAATGGGCGAAGTAAAAGTGCGGATGACTACAGGTAGTCCTCGACTTACAACAGTTTGTTTAGTGACTGTTCAAAGCAGAGGTCTTCAAGCTTGGCAGCTTTAAGACTTGTGGACTTCAACTCCCAGAACTCCCAGGCAACCAGGAGAATTCTGGG